>CM055733.1:18118268-18161032 GCA_029465975.1 Dallia pectoralis
TTTGGCCTTTTGCAATGTTTATGGCAGACTAGCTTTTCAACACGGTCAATCACCGTAGTTCAATTTCCCTGCCATTTCCTTTTCTGTCAAAAAGAGTTAGAACAGGATACGTTTTTTTTCTTTCCTTTGTGTATTACGCTGTTTTGCAGGCATTTATGTTTTATTAGAGAGGTGAGTGGTGAAAAACGGCGAAAAGGAGTTTTTGCTGGAAGAGCTATAGGTCAGATTCAAACCCACGTTGCAGCAGTACATGCGCACCGAAGGCAGTTGGTTATTCCACTGGACCCCACCCTAAGCCATCTGTCCTGATTACATTTTTTTCAGTCCGTCTTTCTGTCTTTGTTTATTTTTTTCTCTTCATCTTGCTAATCTCTTACTTCCTTTCTCGTTCAGTCACTTTGTCTCTTACCTGCTCTTAACCCCCTCACTCCTCTTTTTCACGGTATTCTCTCTCTCTCTCTCTCTCACTCCTCTCTTTCTTTCTTCCTCTCTCTCTCTCACTCCTCTTTTACTCTTCCTTTCACTCCACTCTTTCACTTTCCTTCTCTCTTGCGCCCTCTCTCTCACTCCTCTTTTACTCTCACACTCCACTCTTTCGCGCTCTCTCGCACTCCTCTCTTTGACTCTCTCTCACTCCTCTCTTTCACTCCCCCTCTCTTCTATTCCTCACACTTTTTAGATTGGTTGGTGTTAGTTCTTTTTATGTAGCTCTTTTTCTCTGGCCACCATCACCATTTCCTGACAGCAGCCATTTAGACTAGTTTAGCCTTCTCCACAGCGTGCGTGTGTGCTTGCAGGTAGACAAGACAGTCAGAACGACAGTTCAGAGCTTTGTGTGTTTCGACCACAGCGCGGTTGGATGCAACAGTGTCAGTGTGTGTGTGTGTGTTTGACAGGAAGGGGAGTTCTGATGTGTAACAGGACGTGGCTGAGAGAGGCAGGATCCAGTCTCTCTGATCACAACGCTAGCTAGGCATGATACGGCTCTCCGCTACGTCCTGCCTCACCCGTTATCACAACGCCACCGAGGCAGGACGTAGCTGAGAGACGCGAGATCATGCCTGGCTGGCATTGTGATCAGCTCTGTCACCCCAGATGGGTTTGTCTGATGTGTGTGCGTGTATGTGTGTGTGTTTTGTGAGACATCAGGTGCTATAAATAGTGTCTTCATTTTGCTGGTGACTCATCATAGCTTTATGTGTGACAGAAATGCTAAACCTGGGGCAGAACAGCAGGCCTTTGTGGTATAGATAGACTGGGGTTTCTGTGAAATTGCATAATGCATAGCTACGCATTGACAAATATATCTAAGAATTCTTTGTCTTCACTGTACTCTCTAATTTGAATTGTGACTTTGGTTTGCCGAATTCTGAAGCACTCATGGGACTTGGTTTGATGTTTTCATGAAACTTCACAAACCATCGTACATATTAAAAAAGGATTAGGACGGATAAAAAAGTGGAATTTCGAAACGTAAGCTACGTGGAACAGTCACAAAATGTAAATAAAACGTACACACACTACCACGTGCACAAGTCACCGAAACACTGAAACATTTAGCCAAGGTTCTAGTGACCGTGAACCGTACTTGACAGGCAACTTAACCCAAAGGGTTTTTAATGGAAATGAAACTGTGTGCTGGTCACTCATGGCAGCGGATGTTTTCTCACAACAACTTTGACTCTCTGTGGAGGTGCCTCCCAAAGCAACATTGGTTAAGGGTTGCATGAGAGACCGGTAACACGTTCTCCCTTCACACACAAACACATGGACACACACACACACACCCTGGGAGCTCCAATTTTGTGATATTAAAAACAACGGTACCCAGGGACGATCTACCCCTCTTCTCCACTGGAGGGTATGCAAGGGCTCGAGTTGTTACCCAGGGGTGGGTGAGTCGTTACCCAGGGGTGGGTGAGTCGTTACCCAGGGGTGGGTGAGTCGTTACCCAGAGGTGGGTGAGTCGTTACCCAGGGGTGGGTGAGTCGTTACCCAGGGGTGGGTGATGGTTCCTTGGGATGCTGAGGTTATCATAGTCATAGCAGTAAGGAGGGACTGGAGGAAACCCCAAAAGCAGCCAGGGCCATCATTAGCCAAATCCCTTTGGCACAGGGCTAGCTTTGTTTAACCCACTCCTAATTACTCTTTGTCCCATATCCTTATTGCTAATGACGGTTTAGGTGCAGTAAAGTACATGCCAGTTAAATGGGCTTCAGGGTTTTGTTTATGTGTTTTTGTGTCACCAGGTGTTCCCCATGGGTCAGTGTTGGGTCCTGGGAGTTTCACTGCAGGCATAGAGCTCTTTTAATGTCCACCATTTCTGTGATAGAACACCTGTCGCAGGCTGCATGGATTCTTTGCAGTGCATTTATTTTATTGAAATTTAAACAAGGTACTTTAACTAGGTATTAGAGTGCTGGATTTACCTTTGTCATCGGATAAGGAACTTGCCGCCTTGGAACCAATTTTATTATCCTTAGAACCGGATCGCTGTTTGTCACTTGCACTTGGAATTAGTAGTCCTAAAGTGTTCTAGTGCACACTAAGTCATGCAATAAAATGTTTCTAATTCACCATAACTTGGCTGAGTGATCTTGCATTGAAATAACACATGTTAAAGAAACAAGGCCACATTCATTCTTCTGAACACATAATAGAGCAGCATCTGTGCTGACACAGAGGACACCCTTCCCGCTTTGTTCATCCTCTCGCTTAGCGACTTCCTTTCCTACGGAGGAGGGGGGGGGGTCATTAGCATTGACCAGGAAACGGCCCTGCCAGACAGGAGCAGTCTGCGTTGCATGTGGATGGGGAGATCTACACTGTGTTTTCTGCGCTGCTTCTGTACATACAAATGTAACGTGGAAATGACATTGGAAAACACATCAGGGCCAATGAAAACATCAGTAAAGTCTATGTTTAGATTGGTTAGAGAGGTCCATAGAATCTGAATCAGGTTTATTAGCCAAGTCGGTTTACACACACATGGAATTGGTTCTGACCACTAGATGAAGCATTTGGAACACACATTTTAAGCGGACACACTTTGCACACCTCTTAAGGACGCACTTTGCACACCTCTTAAGGACGCACTTTGCACACCTCTTAAGGACGCACGTTGCACACCTCTTAAGGACGCACTTTGCACACCTCTTAAGGACGCACTTTGCACACCTCTTAAGGACGCACTTTGCACACCTCTTAAGGACGCACTTTGCACACCTCTTAAGGACACACTTTGCACACCTCTTAAGGACGCACTTTGCACACCTCTTAAGGACGCACTTTGCACACCTCTTAAGGACGCACGTTGCACACCTCTTAAGGACGCACGTTGCACACCTCTTAAGGACGCACTTTGCACACCTCTTAAGGACGCACTTTGCACACCTCTTAAGGACGCACGTTGCACACCTCTTAAGGACGTACTTTGCACACCTCTTAAGGACGCACTTTGCACACCTTAAGGGTCTGTGGTAAACTTTGCTTGTTATGTTTATTATTTCTGTGCTCTTCCTTCCGGGTACGGACTCCCAATAACGTGTTCATATATTAGAAGGCACTCGCTTCTAAACTGTGTGGTTGTTTCAATTTGCTCTTTTAAAATGTTCACAATTACTGTAAGTCGCTCTGGATATGTGCGTCTGCTAAATACCTAAAGCACTAATGCAACGGAAGCTTAGTAAGTTGTAGTTTTGGAGATTTTTTTCCTCTGTTATACAATAGTTATATAAGAACTATGTAAGATTTCTTTCTGGCGTGTTTCGCGTGAATGTGTACAATTGTCCCACTGACAGCAGCAGTATATTGGTTTGTTTAAAAATTCCCCGTTTTGTGGTTGAAACGTTCGCTGAAGGCCGCGTTGTTGCGTCAGTGTTAGCGACACTAGCATCTGAGTTTGTTTGGCGTCTGTTGTCAGTTTGTTCACCTGTATTGTGCTGATAATATGATGACTCCACCAGGGGACTAATTATTGTATACCCAGTTCTTGGCTCTCTCAAAGGAACCAGAGGAGGGGAAAACAACACTTCAAAACATACTTCCCTCACTCCATCATATTCACCTTCCTCTAATTGTCCCCCCTCCTCCCTCCCTCGCTCACCTCCTCCCTCCTTCGCTCACCTCCTCCCTCCCTCGCTCACCTCCTCCCTCACTCTCCTCCCTCCCTCAGTCTCCTCCTTCCTTTTCTTTTTCCCATTGGTTTCCCTCTGACGCAGAAATGTGTTTGTGTGGCGTCGGGAAAAAAAGACATTTTAGATTTTAGCTCCAAAACATATTTGTCCCTGCAGCTTCGCTTTTATACTGGCCCATATTTCTCTGTTTAGGATTTCAACACAGGTAAAGTCTCTCAGACTCTTCAAAGCACACCAGTCTCATGCGAGAGTATTTCCTTCACACCTTTGCCATCAACTGTCCCAACAACAAAACACAACTGGTTTCGCTGCTCATTGAATTGTTAATTCCAGGGATTCTTTTTCTCAGAAGTGGTGTATTCCCCAACCGCCAAGCCTGTCTTTGTCTTCACGTCGTAAATGGATCAGACATTTTCCACCTTATTTAAATGTATTAAATCTCTTAGGATTATTACGATCTTTTGACACAGTGCGACGCCGGAGGAACGCACGGCGGAAGGCCCTTGTGATCGGCGAGCCGGCACCTAGACAGTGCCCTTACATATGATGGGCTTTAATCTGTCATGCAAATAGTAAAGGCACCCCCACCACGGTGACAACTTGTCCTTGTTTAAACCGAACTTCGGAGATGCTGCGTTTCCCCAGTGAGCTGACAAGTGTCTGCTTTTATTAATGCTCTCTCTCTCTCACTCTCTCTCTCACTCTCTCTCCCCCCTCTTCTTGTTCTCTGATTTTGGAAACCAGGAGTTTTTCGAGCATGCCAAGCAGCTGTGGGATGATGATGGCGTGAAGGCTTGCTTTGAACGCTCCAACGAATACCAGCTCATCGACTGTGCACAGTAGTGAGTATCCCCCCGTACCTCTCAATCTCTCCACGTGTGCCCGGGGGCCCCGTTCTGAGAAAATGGCAGGTCTGTTCTGGTCATACTCCTTCAGAGCGTGGCCGGAAACAAACGGTTCTGTTCAGGTCATACCCTGAAGACCGTGGCAACAAAACAAAGTTCTGTTCAGGTCAACCCCTCATGACTGTGACAGAAAATGCTCAATTCTGTTCAGTTCAAATCTTTAACACTGTGACAGGAAACGCACCCTCCTGGCAGAGAGTGGGGAGGGCTTAACACTTCATGTACTTTTGCTGTGTGTGTTTTACCACTGAGACGGCCAAGGCCACTTTACCATGAATATTGACTGATGTCCCTCAGGTCAACTTTCCTGGACCCTAACAGTGGATCTGATTCATATTTGTGGAGGCTTGATCGATATTACAATGATATTCACACATAGCTACTCATCCACCAGTCTGATTGGTGACATAGCTACTCATCCACCAGTCTGATAGGTGACATAGCTACTCATCCACCAGTCTGATTGGTGACATAGCTACTCATCCACCAGTATGATAGGTGACATAGCTACTCATCCACCAGTCTGATTGGTGACATAGCTACTCATCCACCAGTCTGATAGGTGACATAGCTACTCATCCACCAGTCTGATAGGTGACATAGCTACTCATCCACCAGTCTGACTGGTGACATAGCTACTCATCCACCAGTCTGATAGGTGACATAGCTACTCATCCACCAGTATGATAGGTGACATAGCTACTCATCCACCAGTCTGATAGGTGACATAGCTACTCATCCACCAGTATGATAGGTGACATAGCTACTCATCCACCAGTCTGATTGGTGACATAGCTACTCATCCACCAGTCTGATAGGTGACATAGCTACTCATCCACCAGTATGATAGGTGACATAGCAACTCATCCACCAGTCTGATAGGTGACATGGCTACTCATCCACCAGTATGATAGGTGACATAGCTACTCATCCACCAGTCTGATAGGTGACATAGCTACTAATCCACCAGTATTATAGGTAGGGGTGGGCGATATGGGAAAAATATCATATCACGATTTTTTCAGGAAAAATCACGATTCACGATTTTATCACGATTCTTTTTCATGTTGCTTTTTAAGACTATTTTGCTAATTACTGAGCTGCAATACAAGCAAATTATATCTCCATTTAAAGAATATAGCGTTACAAGGTAACAAAACATAAAAGGGAAAAAAAATTAAAGTAGCATATTTTAATCACGTGTATATTTAAAGGAAGTGCAATGGTGCAAAGAAGCACCTTCATTCTCATCCGCAGCTTCACCATCCATTCACTGTGTAACCTGCCATCCATCTACAGCATCAGATGATCTACTGTGTTATCATCCTGAATTAAATGAATTGTGAATTATGCAGTAAAACATTTTACTAAAATAGTATGTAGCCTATTTATTGTCTTATGTAGCCATACAATACAAAATTAAAACCATGATTTTAAAATGCACAGGCTATGATATTTAAATTTCTAAAGATCGAATAAATTAAAATCAATCAAACTGTATGTCCTATTTTGATGTAATAAATGCTAAAACATTTTAGATCACAAGCGACGCGCAATCAAATGATTTGCGCATGATTGGCCGTATATATTGCAACACAGACTGTTGAAATAAAAACATTAGGCTACAGTGTATAATTTGATCATTTACATTTGTAAAATGTATTATAGTAATTACAGCCCAGTAACTAAGGCACTATAGACAATGAAACACGTATTTTACAACACAGTTTGTATATTGGTCACGGTCGGGTATATTCTGCTGTTACCCGGTAGATACATTAATCAATTTCGTTTTATATTTTCGTTCTGTTTATTTAGTAAAACATATATTTCTTTATAAACGTAGGCCTACCTCTTTTTTCTAGTTCATTCAAATTCAACCAAGCCAATCAATCTATTATCTATGTATATCTCGCAGCTTTTGTCTGCCTGAGCAGGACACGCATACTAACCGGTTGCACTGCGCAGAGTGTTCATTAGTGATGTTATGAGTGCACATGAGACCGCAGCAAATTAATCGGTTACATATATCCAGTTTCATATAGATCGGACCAAAACGCGTCAAGTTTCATGTAGACCAGACCAAAACGCGTCAAGTTTCATGTAGACCAGACCAAAACTCATCCAGTTTTATATAGACCAGACCAAAACGGACCCAGTTTCATAAAGACCAGACCAAAACGGTGTCCAATATAGATCGGACCAAAACGAGATCAGACCAAAACGCATCCAGTTTCTGAAAACGGGACAAGGTAAAATGCACGTATTTAGGAAAAGTCATGGAAGAACGAGGCTGTAGCTTTTCAACATTATATATTTATTTTAATTACTAACTGCAACGCCCGCGGGCATGGGCTGTTGGCGCTTCTAGTGTTAACACGCTGACATCTAGCGCACCGCGCATTGCATGTTGATACGTAGCTGAAAAAACGCCATAGATCTGCATCTAATTGAACGTGCACTGGAGCGCGATTCTACGATATTTCCGAAAAAGTGAATCGTGGAGACATTTTAATCGTCCACGATTAAATATCGTCATATCGCACACCCCTAATTATAGGTGACAGATTTTCAGGCTCCAGCTGGTAGAATCCATTTGTAATAGTTGCTGATACTGTTTTTGTAATCACACATCCTTGTTACCAGTAGTATGAGTTTCCATTCCATCACTGCCCTGGTGGCTCTCACTAATGTTACTGTCTCATGTGTCTCTGTTGACGCTCCTCTTTCTGGGAACATGTTTTGAGCGTGTGTGCACGTATGTGTGTGCCTCTGAGTGTGTGTGCGCGCCTGTGTCTGTGTGTGTGCGCCTGTGTGTGTGTGTGTGTGTGTGTGTGTGCGTGTGTATTTTGATCCGATGCCTGACCCTCATTTACAAGCATACCATTTCCATGCTTTACAGTACATCACATGCTGTTACAGAGAACATGTTGCTTATGTTGTGTTAATGTTGAGCTAATGTTGAGCTAATGTTGAGCTAATGTTGAGCTAATGTTGTGTTAATGTTGAGCTAATGTTGAGCTAATGTTGAGCTAATGTTGAGCTAATGTTGTGCTAATGTTGAGCTAATGTTGAGCTTGAAACAGAGGAAGAAGATAGACGTATGAAGCTCATCATTTCCAAAGCCTAATTTTAGAGGGGGTACTCTGGACACCACTTGGCTTGACAGGTTGTAGTTCTGTCTGCCGTCCACTCTTTTGTGTGAAACAAGGTTTTTGCAACCCTGGCGAATATAGTGACCATAAAAATATCAGAGATGTCCTTTCCTAATCTCTAGTCAGTCGCGAACGTGAGTCGCGTGAAAGACGTGACGTCAGACTCGCTTGTTGTTTTTCTCCCAGGAAGTCACCCATTATGTGTAGGCTTTAGTGATGACGGACACAGCTTTCTGAAGTGTTTGCCCTGTCTAACTGTGTGTGTGTGTGTGTGTGTGTGTGTGTGTGTGTGTGTGTGTATCTGTGTGTTCGCTCACACACGTATCACTCAATGCCATGACGCACAGTAGCTGTACTGTATCCGTGTTTAACTGCTATCTCGTTTCCATTGACAATACCTCTGTCGTCTGTATACTGTTTGAGCTAAGAAGAGGGAGCATTCATCTGTACAGGTCCATAACCGTAGTCAGGCCTCTATTCGCATTGGCAAGGGCATTGCAACCTCTGTTCCTGTCTGTTTAGCTGCTTTTGCTAGCATGAGTCCGTGGTTTCTCTAGTTCACTTTATTCGTTTATAACGTGCACTAGGAGAATAATGATGATGATCCAGCGATCTAAGCTGCTACATGCGGTGCACATCCGGATCTGACCTACTGACCTGTCAGCAAAACCTGACGTCTCCATAGTGAACGCGCCAGAAAAATGTAAACATGCCTGAAAAAAGTTAACATCCTTTTGCTGACGGATAAAAATTATTGTATTTTTGAGATGTTGTGGAAATCTGTTTAAATCTGGAGGTTCCTTGCCCTGATGTCATATTCCTGAGGCTCTTAAAAGGGTTCCCAGGTAGGCCACAGTAGTGGTTTGACAAGCGGAGGTAACCCAATGAAATACTCCTTTTCTTTGTTTGCCTTCTGTTAGTCATTGCTACCTGACCATGTGAAACTCTAATGAAGTATGGGCGAATAGGCAAATTGGCATATCCAAGTGCTGGTGTCAAAGAGCCAACCCACATTGACGTTTCACAATCCTATAAGCCAATCGATACTGACCGATACTAAGCAAGTCAATACTGATTGGACATTTAGACTGTGCATTGTACAGCTGCGGCTTTTTTGGGAGGCCTGTTTCCTGCATTTTAATTGATTTTAATGTTCTGTTTCGTTACACAGCACATTGGAAGCACTGTCCAGTGTTGGGAGGAGTTATTGTGAGCTGAGGAAAAGCCCATAGATTTCATGACATAACTAGTTTGTTTCATTCCATTGTATTTTTTTATTTTTTATAACCAAGTAGGCCGATTGAGAACAAATTCTCATTTACAACGGCGACCTGGGTAGATGTTGGGGATAATACCCAGTACATTATACATACAGCACATGCAGTCTACCACTGAGCTTCACCAACTCTTCCAGTGCAGTTTTGTCAGTTTGACTCATCTTGTTCTGAAGGGAAGTGTGCGGTTTCCACACATGGCTTTGAGCTAAATACTCAACAAAATGAGAAAGAATTGTGTTAAATTATGTGCTTTCTTCTCCTCACTTGAAGCTTGCTTTTCGCGAAAAACAAAGCCAGCACATTTCAGTTGATTAAAATCGCATTGAACAAAATACAGTACAAAACAACCTGTAAGTAAGTTTCCAACAATAATTCTACTTTTCTAGATTTCTATAAAATTTTTGCCCGGTGTGCTTATCAGACCACAGCCTGAGAGCTCGCCTTGCGAGAGCCTGTCCTTTGTGTGCCGTTCATTTTGTCCCCTGGCTCGCTGTATGTTCCTGTAACTGATATCATATCAGCACAGTACAAAGTACACTGACTAGGCTTTTCCTCTGAAGGATTCCTTCCTCGACAGGTAGTGAGGGATTCAGACCAGTCAACTTCTTCATCCTTATGTACTGAAGTGGGACATTTCAGCCCATTGTACTGGACCCAGCGTATGACTTCACCGTTGAGTTTTCACCTGAAAACCTCATATCATACGCGGTCACGGAAACGTCCACATAGCAACCGGGTGTTGTACTACCAAAGACACGGACAAACTCTCCTCGTGTCACGGACACCCTGGTGGTCATGTAGTTTGTTGCTGATGATTTGTGTGTTCAGACGGCAATAGGAAGCAGAGAACACTGCTGATGTTGCACGCTGATAAGACCTTAATATAAACCCCGGTGCACAAACGGTACACTGTTTTCACTGGCCTCTCCTGGTCCTCGCTCGGGAGAGAGCTGTCTATGCAAACGCCTGCTCGACCCGGCCAGGCTAGTAGGGTAGTAGATCCCATGTCCCTGACCAAACCAGGTGGGAAAACCCACTTAGTTCAGAGTGACAGTTACTATCTCTGTCCTTGGCGCTGGAACACCAGGTGTCGGTTGCAAATGTTTGCCATACGAGGGCTCCCTGACAGATGATTGCGCAATACAGCGCAGTTACTCAGTACAGTTGAATTCAAACACACACTGTGTCATTGTTCTAGCAGGCTGTTTGTGAGGTTCTGCTTTGTTCTTGGCTCCGTTCGCCGTTACACAATGTTGTGGCTGCCCGGCTGCCGTGTCCAGGGAGCACGCCAGAGATCGGGAGATCGGTTGGCGTCGTGCTTGCGACGGCACGGTTGCGGGTTTGATTCCTATAGTTAGAATTCCAGTAAAGCACTTTTTTTCTTCTGTCAAAATGTAGGAGCATGTTGCCATGGATGTCATTAGATTGCCTTGGTAATACCAAGATTTGAGCAAGTTCTCCGGTTCTCCACCTGGGATTGGAAAATGTTTGACCTCTTAAACCATCCTATGGGCAAAACACACATTAAAACATCTTAATTGTTGCGCTGGTAGTGGAGATTTTCAGATTCATATCTTGTCTTCCTTTAACCACCATGTTTCAGGTTCCCGCGTGTCTCCCTGACATCATACGTGTGTTGCCACAGTAACCTGATGAACACACCAGTGTTGGCTACAATAGCGATCTTTACCAAGTTTCAGTCACGATTGTCTTATGTGATTTAACAATTACCCGTTTTACTTGCTGATTTAGGTAAATAAACAGAGCCTGTGTCCAGAGAGACTTATCATGACCTCAGAACGCAGTAAGACATATTGTCCTCACCTAGAATATTCGAACAAAACAAATTAAACCACAGGAATGTCTGGTTCAGAGTTAATTCAGTTAGCCCAGTAATATGAACAGGCATTTTATTAGTAGTATTGTTATTAACACTTTAATGCATGTGTCAGCCCTGACAGGGATGTTCTATTTCAAATAGCCATTAGCCCACAGGCATACAGATCAATGAAAAACACTCACCAGTTCGATGATGGTTAACAGCAGACTTCACCTCTTCTGTTGTCTGGGCTGCTGTTGGTTCATAGTGGTCCTATACATATTCAGCAAGCTATCCGCTCCTTTTTGGTCGTACTTAGCAATATTTTTAGGGTACACTAATTTGTATATATTTTTTAATTTTGACTATATTAAAAAATGAAACATTTATGACATACTGATTGGTGACAAATTGATGGACAGACCTGAATAACTGACTGACATAACTAATGCAGGTGCTTCCATACAGATGTACTGCATGAAACAATTAAGCAATTAGCATCCCATCATGCTTTGTGGCTTGTGTAAAAATTAGTGGGCCCAGTTTGTGAAAGCACCCTTTGCTTCGACACAATACAAGGCAGTTTGTTTTGATTTATGTTAACTTACAGTTGTTGTTCACCAGGGTTGCGTGATGTTTTGGTAGGTATGTCCGGCAGGTAAGGAATTTGGAAGCATCTGGTCAGATTAGGAGACAGGGAGTAACACACTGAGATGCCTCCAGTAGAATGAAATCTGTTCCTGGCTTCACTGAAAGCAGCTACGTTAAATCAGGTCAGGCAGAGACAACGCTAGATGCGGTGGTGGTGATAACTAGATCTAGGTGAAGAGGCACAGTTAGGGGCGCTTGTGGGGGTGTGCACACATGCGGTTTGAATGTCTGTACTCTGATTGTGTCTTCACACGTGTGCAAGTCAGGCCCAAGTAGATGAGTACAGAGAGAAGACCAGACTAAAGGCGGAGAAGTAGAGTTCATTTAATTGAAATTGAGAAGAAATCTGACAGACCGAGAGTGAGTGAGTGAGGCAGGGGGGGTAGAAAGGAAGGTGGCCCATATATAAACAGACTGACAGAGAGTGGGTAGAAATGAAGGTGGCCCATATATAAACAGACAGACAGAGAGTGAGGCAGAGAGTGGGTGGAAATGAAGGTGGCCCATATATAAACAGACTGACAGAGAGTGGGTAGAAATGAAGGTGGCCCATTTATAAACAGACAGACAGAGAGTGAGGCAGAGAGTGGGTAGAAATGAAGGTGGCCCATATATAAACAGACTGACAGAGAGTGAGGCAGAGAGTGGGTAGAAATGAAGGTGGCCCATATATAAACAGACAGACAGAGAGTGAGGCAGAGAGTGGGTGGAAATGAAGGTGGCCCATTTATAAACAGACTGACAGAGAGTGAGGCAGAGAGTGGGTAGAAATGAAGGTGGCCCATATAGAAGCAGATGGAGATCAGTGCAGTTGGAAGCAGCGCTGCATCTCAGGACTTTGGCAGTGCTTGTGGACTTCCACCCGCCGCCCCTCCTCTTGCTCACCCCCATGCTCTTCTCCACGGGGTCCCCCCTCCCCTTAGAGCTTATGTAAACGAGCTGTGTGGAGCCTGGGCAAGCTAAAGCTATTTTTAGCTGTGCAGTGCTGCGCCGCACAAACTGCCTGCATGGCCACATCAAATCAAAGGGAGGAGCCCAAAACAAAGGTCAACCAGGGAAGGTACGAGGTGATGGGTGGGCAACCCACAGATACAGGGTTCATACCACCCCCAGATACAGGGTTCACACCACCCCCAGATACAGGGTTCATACCACCCCCAGATACAGGGTTCATACCACCCCCAGATACAGGGTTCATACCACCCCCAGATACAGGGTTCATACCACCCCCAGATACAGGGTTCATACCACCCCCAGATACAGGGTTCATACCACCCCCAGATACAGGGTTCATACCACCCCCAGATACAGGGTTCATACCACCCCCAGATACAGGGTTCATACCACCCCCAGATACAGGGTTCATACCACCCCCAGATACAGGGTTCATACCACCCCCAGATACAGGGTTCATACCACCCCCAGATACAGGGTTCATACCACCCCCAGATACAGGGTTCATACCACCCCCAGATACAGGGTTCATACCACCCCCAGATACAGGGTTCACACCACCCCCAGATACAGGGTTCATACCACCCCCAGATACAGGGTTCATACCACCCCCAGATACAGGGTTCACACCACCCCCAGATACAGGGTTCACAGGGTTCCACCCCCAGATACAGGGTTCATACCACCCACAGATACAGGGTTCATACCACCCCCAGATACAGGGTTCATACCACCCCCAGATACAGGGTTCACACCACCCCCAGATACAGGGTTCACACCACCCCCAGATACAGGGTTCACACCACCCCCAGATACAGGGTTCACACCACCCCCAGATACAGGGTTCACACCACCCCCAGATACAGGGTTCACACCACCCCCAGATACAGGGTTCATACCACCCCCAGATACAGGGTTCATACCACCCCCAGATACAGGGTTCACACCACCCCCAGATACAGGGTTCACACCACCCCCAGATACAGGGTTCACACCACCCCCAGATACAGGGTTCACACCACCCCCAGATACAGGGTTCATACCACCCCCAGATACAGGGTTCATACCACCCCCAGATACAGGGTTCACACCACCCCCAGATACAGGGTTCACACCACCCCCAGATTCAGGGTTCACACAACCTCCTCCTATACCATCTTAGTCTTTCAGTTTCAACAAGCTACCCGCTGATGAGAAGCATCCCCACAGCATATGCGTATGCCACCCCCATCCTGTGTGTTGTTTTTGGTGACCATGAACCCCGATGCCACTCTAATAGAGCTGAAGAGTTTCTCCTCAGGGATGGAATTACCTGTGAGAAGGACGTGTTTTCACTTTGTTATTATGGTGTGAAGATCAACATCAAAATGTATTACAATATAAATTAAGTCCGTAACACAACAACATTTGGAGCTAGTAAAGTGGTCTAGTAAAGTGAATACGTTCACTTTCCACAGGCATTGTGAATTGGTGTTCTCTCAGTTTCTCATTGAATGTTTGACAATAGTAATGACTGTATCTATTTAAAGAATACAGACATACTATGAAAACATTGCAACTATCTTTCCTAATCAGATTATTCTACATATACATGTCGATTGGTGCCCTCCGGTTCCCAAAACCATCTGTAATAACATTTCTAATTCAGTCTACAAATCCTGGTAGGAAGTCTTCTGACATGGAGCCTCCAATGCTTGTTGTCACATATTTTAAATGTTGTTCTCCCCACGGTGCGTTTGCGATTGTGTCGTTAGTTGTATATGTGAATGTCTGTGTTTTACTTAGCCCTACAGGAAAGATGACGAGGTGCATAAACGTACCTCTGTGCATGTCTGTCTGTCTGTCTGTCTGTGTGTGTGTGTGTGTGTGTGTGTGTGTGTGTGTTAGCGTGTGTGCGAGCGTCAGTTAAGGAAGAGGAGGAGCGCACTCTGTCGACCCTGCTGACAAGGGGTTGCCGTGGCAACCCAGCTGCAGCCCCAGGCAGGCACGCTTGGGCACTGAAGGAGGTGCTATCGCTTCACTCATTTTCGGTCAGAGGGGGCGCCACCCTGTGTCCACTAGTGGAATAACGCGAGCAGAGGCTCACCCCGTCTGCTGGGTGTAGTCAGTCAGTCAGTTAAGGAGCTCCCTGGACTTGGGCCCATTCCTTTTGGATGAATCAATTGTCCTATCAGAGCCCTGCTTCTATTTCCGGTGCGGTTTTATTTATGGAACTTAATGATTGGAACAGCTTTAGAGGTACAGAAAGAACCCCCCCCTCTATCTCCCCCTCTCTCCATATCTCTCGCTCCCTATCTCTTTCTCTCTCTCCCCATCTCTCTCTCTATCTCCCTCTCTCTCTATCTCTTTCTCTCTCTCTCTATCTCTCTCTCTTTTGGTCTCTCCATATCTCTCTCCGTATCTCTCTCTCTCCCTCTGCGAGCAGTTCCTCAAAAGTATGCCCATAAATCGAGTGTGTGTGTAAGTGCGTGTGTGTGTGTGTGCGTGCGTGTGTGTGTGCGTGTGTGTGTGCGTGTGTGTGTGTGTGTGTGCGTGCGTGCGTGCGTGTGTGCGTGCGTGCGTGCGTGTTTATACCCTCGCACTGGACTTGTATAATCTGTCTTTTTCAGAGCCGATCCATTCCCATGGTTATTTTTAGCTACAGCTACCCTGCAGCTGTGCGTGTGTGTGTGTGTGCGTGTGTGTGTATGTGTGTGTGTGTGTAAATGTGTGTGTGCATGCATGTGTGCTTCTGTTTGCACACATGTGTGTTTGAGTAGCTGGGTTTTGGAGGTGCATGTCTTAATCTGTTTAATTCATCTGTCAGGATGCAAAATGGCCTCCATCTTTTCTCTTCTAAACTCTCTCTCCGCTGAAAGACCTCCTATCACAGTCTGCAGTGGTACTAAGAACTCTCCTTACATCCATCTAGTCAAGCAAATAAGTACCTCCAGGCATCAATGGTATACTTTTCCTATATAGTGCACTAACTCTGACCAGAACCCACATAGGAAAGAGGTGATCCATGCTATTTGGGGAATATATGATTTCTAACTGTATTGCATTCATTTGAACCGTAACTGGGTCAAAGGTAGAGTGCTATTTTGGGAACAGGGTTTAATTTCAGCCCCGTACAGGGATAAAGACGGTCATGTTTAACCAGGAATATAGGGGTTGTGCAAATTCCTGTTGTTTTTTGGCAGAGACAGAGTTAAACAGACCAGACTCGTAGACACATAAACACACTGCAGCTATTCAGACATGAAACACTTGAGCCAGACAGAGCTATTTTAGTGTCCTTCTCTGGTGTGTAACTGAGAACCTGTGTGTGTGTGTCTGTGTGTCTGTGTGTCTGTGTGTCTGTGTGTCTGTGTGTCTGTGTGTGTCTGTGTCTGTGTCTGTGTCTGTGTCTGTGTCTGTGTCTGTGTGTGTGTGTGTGTGTGTGTGTGTGTGTGTGTGTGTGTGTGTGTGTGTGTGTGCATAACATATACAGCATCCTAGTGTGAAATTGGTCCTCAATAAGTTGATGCTTTTGCATTTATGCCATCTAGCGTGAGTCGTTTGTGGTATTATACCTTTTTAATGTCATATTAGACGTTATAAGAAAATACTACTGTATAGTCCACCTGGGTTCATTAGAACTATTGTTACTTCTCACTGGGTCATTCACACTATTGGGTTCCATTGGTAAAGCCATCCCCTGTCAGTTGTGAGTGCAGGTTCTGGTGACCACATTTCCACTCTGACCACCACAGCTACTCAAAATGTGGAAACTATTGATTTAATCTTTCCATTCAACCAATTAATAGCATCAGTCCAGTAGATCTAGGCTACGGACAGAAACCAGGACAGCACCGATGTCCGTTTTTGGATCGACAACCTTGCATTTCTTTGCGTGGTGGCTAGTGATACGGTGGAACTCACTCGGTTGAGATTTATGAAAATTCGAGGCCCGAACTCCTGCAGAAACTTAACATTTTGAGTGTTCTGGTAAAGACGTGAAATTTTGTAAATAACCTCTTTTGGGGAATTGGGTGCAGGTTAGGCAGCAGGCCGTTAGCTAGCCTGCTAGCATAGTGGAGTCTGTCATTAGCATAGTCGGAGTAGTTAGCATTGTTCTCTGTTTGATACTGTCGTAAGTAGACACATGAAGAGTCCAAGGTTCCTGATAATGGTATAACTTTAGATCAAACCAGCTAGAGTTATTGTACTCAATTGGATCTCCTTACGATGCTGACAATGCGCCATAGTGGGTGATTTTAAGAAGATATGCTCAATTGGTTAATATCTATGCGTTGGTGAGCTCCTGTTCATATGGGAGAAAATGAGACCTAGAAGGTGCTGAACTCCAACACATCCACTGGCCAGTAGTTTTACATTTTAGATACATCTGGGAAGGGGAAAAATACTTCCTAAAGTAGGGCTTCCTAAATCCCAATTCACCTCCCAGTACTACCTACCCTTTAAACCAACAGGCAAACGTTAGGTAGAATATACAGACTGTACTGTTACCTTTATGCCATGAAAATCCCGAGTGACACAGACACTGTCTGGTAAACTGTGTCCCTAAGCCATGTATATAGCACAGTGGCTGGTTAAATAGACTATTAGATTTGGTTGTCCCATTTTAAAGTGTATGGAGGTGAGGAGACAGTTGGACTTCCCCATGACACGCATGATCACACACACACATCACACATACACACACACATCACACATGGACCCATGTGAAGTGTGCTACTGCGCTAAATTCTTACATAACAAGCCCAAAATGTACGCGTTCAGTTTTGATACATTCTGTTTGTTTTTGCAGCCTCATATTAATAAATTGTCATTTTCCGTCAGAGATGACATTTCTGCTAAAGGCTACACTCCATTGGTATGAGCTAGTTGCATAGCTAGCGTACAGAAAGTGATGCAGTGGACTGGTGACAATGTACATTGAGAGGATGAACGTTCATGCGAGGGTTGCCATTGATACAAACAGCATACTCCCGAAGGACTTTTTTACCCATGCATTTCCATGGGTATATATATATATATCTGTCGAATATATTAGAACAAACTAGTAGTTAATAGAATAGAATACAAAAGTACATAATATAATGTTATGGTATTATACATCTATACACAAAATCACTAGAGATGTGTTAAAGTTAGCGGGTTATTTACTGGTTTAAACCAGTGATCGTGCTGGTGATATTACCATGTTCTTCAGTGAGTACAGACTACTGTGTGTGAGTACAGACCACAGTGTTGAGAGTACAGACCGCAGTGTTGTGTGTGTGTGTGTGTGTGTGTTTGGCCCTGTCTGCTCTACCGCAGGGACACACACTCAAACACACCCAGGGAACAAACAGCTCGTGCACACCAGAGCGAGAGGCTCTCATCTAGCTTTGGCAGGAACTAATTGCTGGATTATGTAATGGGACAAAAAGAGGGGGACATAAATAGGGGGGGGGGCTGTAAAGGATAGATGCCCTCTGCTGCCCACTGGTGGGCAAGGATGGGACAGCACTCGGATCGGCCTGTAGAAGTATTACAGTGAGTTTTAGGATATACAGCAGCGATTAAAATGAATTAAGGACGAGCGGGTGCAGTTAGATATAAGAATGATCACATTCTCTATCCTACATGACAGACAAGGATAACTGCTCTGTAATGAGGCATTCTGGGTATTATCCTTCTGACATTGGCTACACCTCACATCCACTGTCTGTTTAACGGGATGCTCTGTGTATTTCTTTGGAGTATCACACGATTAAACTCTCCCCCGTTTTCTGTCCTCAACCACTGACTCCCTCAAAGGCCCAAAACCCGCAGTCCTGTCCAGTCGTATGCGTCTTCAATCAGAAACACGGGGCTCTGATAATCCAATTGAAAGCAAGTCGTCTTAGATGAGATAAACAGTGGGTGCTATACACATTGGGTGTCAAGTGAACACCTGATTGGTCAGACTTGCTTCGACACTTCTCTCAGAATTGGTGCCGTCTTACATACCTGCAGTGGTGTGAAAAAGTCTTTGCCCTGATTTCTCTTTTTAATGTTCTTTATGCTCAGCAGCGGTTTTTGTCTTGGAACTCTGCAATGCAGGCACTTTTTGCCCAGTATCTCTCTTATAGTGGAGTCATGAACACTGACCATAACTGATACAAGCGAGGGCTGTAGCTCTCTGGATGTTTTTGTGGGGTCTTTTGTAACCTTTTGGATTAGTCGTCACTGCACTCTTGGGGTAATTTTGGTCGGCCGGCCACTCCTGGGAAGGTTCACCACTGTTCCATGTTTTCGCCATTTGAGGATAATGGCTCTCACTGTGGTTCGCTGGAGTCCCAGAGCTTTAGAAATGGTTTTATAATCTTTTCCAGACTGATAGATCTCTGATACTTTTTCTCTCATTTGTTCCTGAATGTCTTTGGGTCTTGGCATGATGTCTATATTGAGGATTTTTTGGTCTACTTCACTTTGTCAGGCAGGTCCTATTGAAGGGATTTCTTGATTGAGAACAAGTGTGGCAGTAATCAGGCCTGGTTGTGTCTAGACTAGAGAAATGAAACTCAGGTGTGATAAACCACAGTGAAGTTATGTTAGAACCTGGGGGCAATCACTTTTTCACACAGTGCCGGGTAGGTTTGGACTTTGTTTTCCCCTGAACAATATCAACCTTTGTTTAAAAAATGCATTTTGTATTTACTTGTGTAATTGTTGACAAACACTTTTTCCCACCACTGTATATGTACTGTATGGCCTCCCTACTGTACGGAGAACTTGTAAACAAACAGCTGGATGCTGGGATCTGTCTAAGAGAGCATTATTATTGTGGAATGATTTGAAGATTCATATGGCAGACACTGTCTTAACCTTTGGGTGTTTACTGAAGACTCCTCTATTCACTAGGTTCTATGATTGAGTGTAGTCTTGCCCATGGTTGTGAAGTCGTGCACTGGATTTGCATACCGTCCTTGCTGAGGTCAAGTTCGCCCGCATTTAAGAATGTCCTAAGAGCTAAGTCGATGGGTTAATTTGTTGGGTTAATGGGTTGATTTGTTTTGTATTTTGCAGCTTTTTGGAAAAAATTGAGGCTGTGAGGTCGAACGACTATACACCAACTGATCAGGTAAGATAACTTGTCAACATTCAAGCGCCTGACTCAAATTTACCAAATCTGACAGAATCTTTTGAACCGTTTGTTCGTCTTTTAATATATGTCTTTCTCTTGTCCTAAACTCTCACGGCCTCCAGGATTTGCTACGCTGTCGTGTGTTGACTTCAGGGATTTTTGAAACAAGATTTCAAGTCGACAAAGTGAACTTTCAGTAAGAACAGTAAACCTTTTTCTTTGCTCTGATTAAATGGCATTAAGTGTTGTCTGTTAAAGACTACTGCAGGTCTATTGAACTATGCTCCTGGAGGGACGAAACGCTCCAAGTGAAAAACTTATTTGATCTGAATTAGTCCCAAGTTTTCAAGGAGAGTATGACAACCAGAAGTGTTTTGGCTGTTCAAGACCAGAGTTGAATATTCCTTGTTTAATGTATCCATCTATGGGTGTTTCATAATTTAATGGAGTTGTCACCACCTTGTGGTTTCATGTGATACTGACAAACAAAAAAAGATTGATTCTTTTGATTGTCATATATTTACTTAAATATACATATATAAAGCAGCAGAATAATGTACATAAAGCTATATGTTAAAAGTAATGTATTTTGAAAGGCCCTATATAAATAAAAATGGGATACAGCAACAAACAGTTCACCACCAATGTTTCTCTAACAGTCAGTTGCTTTTGGAGTTTATGGAACTTATAATTGTGGTGGCACAAACATTTTTTATCCTGGTTTGGGGGACACAAAAGAGTACACAATATATTTCTTTGCCATAACACCACAAAGCTGTCTCAAATTCACGAGTCACTGTCAGGCTGTGCTGGTCTTAATCACGTGTAAAGTGGTTAAAAACTAAACGGGCACCATCTTAGAGTTTCCAGGACCACAATAATGTATAACTGGTCTGTTGTATTCACAGTAAACACACCAGCACCTGGCAGCCTCCACTCAGGCACCATTGCCACGTGTTTTCGTACAGTGGTTGATTTCACCCCTGGTCTTTGTCATTACCATCAATCCATGTTGAAAACTATTCCAACCATCTATATCTAAAAGATCTGTATTGTAAAAATCCCAGTTCAGTAAGTCATTGATTCGCAGTGGTCAGGCAAGACATGGTTGATGTGCAGAGACATTAGACGATGTGCAGAACTTATGCATTTCTTCTTCTTTACTAGTATGTTTGATGTTGGTGGCCAAAGAGATGAGAGGAGAAAATGGATTCAGTGCTTTAATGGTAAGTGTATTGTGGCCCAGGGAGGTCCAGTGTTCGGTCCTGCTGCCTCAAGTGTACATGTACTATTGCAGTATGGATTTGAACCTGGCCCACGGCTCTTTAGCTTTACTTCTTTATTTTTATTAACATTCTCTAACCGGAATAAAGTATATACATATTTTGTGCATTAAAACAACACTACAATGACATGTATTCCAAGGCTGTAGTGTTTCGTCCTCATAATTCGCTATTAGTTCCTAAACATCCCATGTCAATGTGCTTCTCTCTCCCAGACGTGACGGCCATCATCTTCGTGGCAGCGACCAGCAGTTATAACATGGTGATAAGGGAAGATAATAGCACTAACAGACTCCGGGAGTCCCTGGATCTCTTCAAGAGTATCTGGAATAACCGGTCAGTACACTGGCTCTGAGACCACGTGTAGAAATGTGATCCAATTGCATCGTCTGTTGTGTTGCAATGTAAATATAAACATGCGGTGAGATCTTTCTACTAAGCTAATGTTACACACTTAAATAATGACACCAATCGTGGTTTAGGTTCCTATATACTGTCATGGCAACAACAGCACGTGCGATTGCTGCATGTCACATCATGTGTCAAACCCACGGTCTCAATTTAAATGATGCCACATCTGCACAATGAACCTCAGGACCCCTAAGCTGACCCCAAACTGCCTGAGTGACATAGTCATCTAAACCTGTATATTTCTGATTTATATAATGTGTGACTTTGCGTACAAATGAGCACCACTAGACTTTTGTGACTTTTTTATACCCTAACCTGTTTATATTCCACTAACTCCTATACGTTCAAATGCCTGTCCAGTTATACGGCTCTTCACTATGTGGGTTTCCAGGTTTTTACGGACCATTTCAATCATCCTGTTCTTGAACAAGCAAGACATGCTGGCTGACAAGATCTTAGCAGGGAAATCCAAACTTGAAGACTACTTCCCGGAGTATGCTCGCTATACAGTACCGGCTGAAGGTTGGTACAGATGGATGGGAAACACACTTTTGAAAATGTTCTCTATTAAAGATCAGTATGCTAAGCAAGTGCAGTATGCTAAGCAAGTGCAGTATGTAAACCAGTTGCAGTATGTAAACCAGTTGCAGTATGTAAACCAGTTGCAGTATGTAAACCAGTTGCAGTATGTAAATTAATTGCATGTATGTAAACAACATGAACATACCAAATTGCATCTAACACTGTTTCAATGACACCCAGTTGGATTGTTATTATTTCATTGGACTAATAAACCTTGTTGCATTTTGTTTGGCTGGTTCTGAACAGCCGTTCCGGACCCTGGGGAGGACCCTAAAGTAACCCGGGCCAAGTTTTTCATCCGAGATGAGTTCCTTGTACGTACCCTTTTCTTTCTATGTACTGGCCGCTCACATTTGCGTCACTCACAGTGTTAACTTAAAGGCAACCCAGTTTAGGTTATTCCCATTTGAGTGTATTCAGTTCAGGCACGTCCCTGTAATGTCTCATGTCCATTTCAGTGTATTCAGTTCAGGCACGTCCCTGTAATGTCTCATGTCCATTTCAGTGTATTCAGTTCAGGCACGTCCCTGTAATGTCTCATGTCCATTTCAGTGTATTCAGTTCAGGCACGTCCCTGTAATGTCTCATGTCCATTTCAGTGTATTCAGTTCAGGCACGTCCCTGTAATGTCTCATGTACATTTCAGTGTATTCAGTTCAGGCACGTCCCTGTAATGTCTCATGTCCATTTCAGTGTATTCAGTTCAGGCACGTCCCTGTAATGTCTCATGTACATTTCAGTGTATTCAGTTCAGGCACGTCCCTGTAATGTCTCATGTCCATTTCAGTGTATTCAGTTCAGGCACGTCCCTGTAATGTCTCATGTCCCCCCACAGAGGATCAGTACCGCCAGCGGCGATGGCAAGCACTACTGCTACCCACACTTCACCTGCGCCGTGGACACCGAGAACATCCGCCGTGTCTTCAACGACTGTCGAGACATCATCCAGAGGATGCACCTGCGCCAGTACGAACTCTTGTGATTGGCCGCAGCCCTCCGTCCAGTCAGCGCTTGGCCAATCCCGGCGTAGTTTGTTTCCACTCCCAAAACACATGGTCCTTTTAAACACAGGCACCAGGAGAACTACTGATGCATCACCATGCTGTCTTTTTGTTTAGTATTGTTGCTTTCATTTTGTAAAAAAAATAACTCCTTTCTTTGTTCATTTATTTATGGCCCATTTTGACTTTTATTTGAAGGTATTTGCAGGGGTTGGAAATGTTTTTTTTTTCTTCAAATGCCTTTATTCTGGTCATTCCACTAAGCCTTTCTAGCCATTAGGTTTTCTAGAATTTATTTCTGTTGTGGTTGGATCTGGACCAGTTGTCGAAGCGTGCGTGCGCGTGCGTGTGTTTGTTTGCTTGTGCATAATTGTTGAGCTACTAAAATGGACTCCTGTGTGGGTTGGTTCCACAGTTGGTACCAACCTTCTGACACTCCTTTGGTGGATCACTGCTTTTCTCTTTTCCTGCTGAACGCCCCGCCCCCCTCCCCGTCCCCCCTCCCCGTCCCCCCACCCCCTCCCCATCTCGTCCCCCCCACCATTCCTGTCTCTCCCTCCTGACTCCTCCTCTTTTCTGCACTGAAGAGAACTTGGAGGGGTGGGGGGAGTTACAGGCAGAAGACATAATGCACTTTTCATCAGGTATCTTAAAGGGATAGTTTGACCAAAAATTCAATTTGGGTAAAATTCTCCTTTGTGTTTTCTCATGTTTCCCCTTTGGGTAGGGGTTGTGAATGTCATTGGAAAAATAAAAATTGGACTGATCAATATAAAAACAATCAGCAAGATTCGACGATGGTTGGCAAGTTATTGTTTGCCAAGAAAAGTCTGCAGGGCCCAGTAGGGAAGTTTGACCCGCTGTCATTTAACACTGTGGCATGCTGTGGTTCCTGAACATATTGTGGAAGTACTAAGCCACTTTCATAGAGAACGGACACTAGATGTATAGATGTGGATTAATAACATTTATAAACAAAACTAAGAGGATGTGTCAGCTTGTTGGAAAATGCAAATGTAATTCCAAAAATTACATCCTTGCCAGGTAGACAACGTAGAAAAGTAATATGACCAATGCAAGTAAATTGACCTTGAGGCAAAGTGTTGAGTTTACACTTATGTTATGCTGTTATGCTGCTGTGCCGTTTTTCTTTCAATTCATGAATTGTCACAATGCTAATTACGCTAACTTAAGGCTGTAGCAAAAGTAGCCATGGTTCATTGTTCAAGATAACAGACACAACCCAAGGTAAAGAGAATTTACCCAAATATGATTTAGGGGCTGAAACTGTCCCTTTAAAGCTGTCAAAGACGTATACACATGATGTAGCACCACAATATTTATTACTCTGTCACTTTTTGTTTGGGTTTGTTTTGTTTTATTTCTTTTGTCTTCTTTCAGGATGATGAAGAGTCTTTCAGGGTGCCCTTGGGCGGCTTCTGGGAGACAGAAATAGCATTGAGGGGGTGGGGCTTAAGGGAGACTGAGGATTCTGGGAGTTTGAGGCCTATGCACCGTTGGGCCGTAGGGAAGCAGCAGTTATCTGCCACTCGCATCTAGATGGACAGAGAAATACCACACTCATTTTGATTTACCCACAGATGGTCCTTTTTTATTTAGATCTCTTGGGCAATAGTTCCATATATAAATACAGTATGTGTACATATATGTGTATGTATATATATTTATACACATGTATGTGTATATATATATATATAATATATATTTTTGTTTTTGTTGATTATCTTGTACACTGTGCAAGGTTGATTATCTTGTACAGACTGCAACATGTAATTTTGTACAACTTTATTGAGAAAAAAATGACTTGTAGAAGATCTTTGTGCCTTGATAATGGCTGTACCTGTACATTGAGCTCTGATGTATGTTTTTGACTGTACAGCTTGATGTCAAACTATCTGACAAGAGACTGCAGATGGGGAGTTTCTCTCCGTAAAGGTTCGTTTTTCTGGTTTATAAAAAGAAAAATGTTATTTAGTAGAAAAGGAGGAAAATTAGCGAGAGGTAAAGGAAAAACATGAAAATCCTGTATACATTATGCAAATTAACCACTTACCTACCGCAGTGACCCCAGTTGGCAACCAGAGACATGCCTTCATCCGATTTTGTTTCGACGAAAACGTTTCTTCGTTCATTTCTGATTGTCAGCTTTAATACATTGACGTGTCCACATTGCAACCTGGCGTTGTTTCACAATAGTAGGAAGTGTCATTTTAGACATGGAGTGTGTATGAGGTTTATACACGCGCGCGCCAGTAAACGTGCGTATGCGTGTTTCGACGCATGCGTGTACCGTGAAACATGCACGCACACACGGTGCGTGCGCGCTCGCGTACTCACGCATTGTATATGTACATTGTACATATGCATTTTATATTAATATATATGTACTGTACATATACATTTATAAAGATATACATATATTCTATAAATCTATATGTACAATTATACATAGTAATGTGTGTGCCTATGCGTATATATATTTCTGAATGTCTTGAACGTATGTATGCATACCAATGCATAGGTGTCAACTTAATATAGGGTGACCAGAGATGTGAGAGTAGTGGTCCTTTGGGCACCGGGCAGCCCGTCACAGTGGCACGGACCTGGTGAGTTTGTGGGCACTGTTAGATAGGCTATTCTCTACACTGAACAGCAGCTTTCGTTGTGCAAGTCTATTCTGAGAGCGAGGAGTCAGGAGCGGATTAACTTGTGTCGGGCCTTTAAAAAAGGAATACAAAAATATTTTTATTTTAATAAAGAGGCACATCAGAAGACCTTTGTTTTTCTGTTGGTTTGTGGGCTGAACTGAATATGCAGGGAAATACAAACTGTTATGTACACTTTGTGTATGCTTAAGTGACAGTGGCTGTCGTCCAATGATTCCATCTAGAATTATGATTAAAGGCTCATAAACGGCTGTGCCATAACTTATTCGCCAGCACATCACGAAAAAACATTCATGTCGCCAATACCTAAACAAACAATAACAAATCATGAACATGTACATGGGGTCACAGAGCAGCTAGTGCCCTTGACAAGGTGCTGTAGGTTTTAAACGGAAATAACATCAACACATCCCAACTTGTTTTTCTTATGAAGGTTCATTTGGGGCTTGGCTTGGGGGTGAAGGGTCAAAGGTGCCCGGTCACACAGACTTCATTTGGTCGTCTTGTGATTCAGCCAATTTATTACTTTTCTTGAGAGGATCTGAAACTTGAAAAATACAAATTGGAGAAATGACCTAATGACCAACATGTCTACAGTCTACACTCTTTTCAGAATGCAAAACAAAAGCTATGCAACCTACAAAATCCCAACATCATGGAAGTCATACATTTTGGGTTCGACCCTCAAAACACAGCATTTTGTACCCTGAGTCCTGCTGCCCTTAAGGTGAAACGTCAATGTTTGGTTGAGTGGAAACACAAAGTCACAGGCCCTTGTTTTTGCCCATGAGGCTGGCGGCCAGAAGCATTGAGCTCTTGGAGAGGTGAATGTGGGTCACAAGTAAGAGGAAGAGAACCATTGCCGTGGCACAGTAGATAGTCACTACGCTGCTCTCTTCTGGCAAGAAACACTTGGCCAACTGGAAGTCTGTGGGAGAGAAAGTGCCCTGTGGAGAACAAGAAATGAATAGCGTGTGTTCAAGATCCTCTCTGTTCTTCAAAGGATTGTAGAATGTCGGTTCACACGTCGAATTGGAATTTTAAACAACTCTCGTGTTTATTTAGTTACCAGGATGAAGCTTGGGTTGTTCCGGTTGCGCCAGCTGAACGAAGGTACACTGATCTCCGGGTGCTTGTTGCCGTGGACAACCTTACAGGCGCTGTGGGTGTGGCCACTCAGGATTAGGCGAGGCTGGAACCACCAAAGTAACTGCAGAGTGGGACCAATTAATGGTAATCTCTGGATAGTCGTGCTGACACCAGTGCTGTCATCCTCGAGTTCTACACCGAGTAGTCACGCACGGGGTCACACACGGGTCACATCAACCAGCATTATGATATTTTCTTTAAAATGCGGGCTGGCTACATACGGGCTGGCTACATACGGGGCGGCTACATGCGGGGTGGCTACATAACACATAATGTTTTATAAATATGCACCCCTCAAATATATACCCGGTAGGAGACATTGCATCTTAAAGTCCTCTGTTCTCCTTGTTTCAATTTGCACTAATCTAGAAACAACTGGTGAAAGCAAGGACAGAATGTCACAGTATATACTGGAGAAGGTGTAAGCTACAGTGTATAGCTCACCCTTTGAGATGCCTCCTGGGATAGCACGTCATAGCGCTCATGGAACGCCTGGCTGCGCACTTCGGGAGGGGCCGCGTCGTGCCCAGTGCACTCGGCATCGTTTGGACGGTACAGAGGGAAGTGCTGATCACAGTAAGGAAGGAAAGGAAATACATTGTAGGAGGAGTCAGGAGTCAGTTCTATTCATTCTGTTTCTATAAGGCGATAAGCTAAACCAGGATAGATTTAAAAACCAGTACCAGATATACTGTATAATAGGTGGGCAATATAGAGTTAATTTAGTATTGTAGCTACATGACTAATCTCATTGCAAAACCTATTACTATAAAATAACTGTAAAATCTTGATTATACACAGAGTGTGAACACACAAACTGTACCTGTAGAATTATAGACGATGATGGAGGATATTTCTGCATATCTTCCTGACAGTAACTTCTCATAGTCCGTGTCCAGTGTCTCTGTGAAATCCCAAATGACATAATATTTAATCAAAATACCAGATTTTTCAAACATTAACTGCTAAAGGATAATCCTAAAGTATTGGACTCATGAGTCCGTGGTCCGTACTAACACTTAAAAGATGTTTAGCTCTCTGACTATAGAACCCAGGAGAGAAGCAGCTGTACTTTAGCTCACACTTGAAATATCTTCTTCTCAAAACAAAATGTGTTTTTTACTATGTGGTTGTGTGTGTGTGTGGTTGTGTGTGTGATCGTGTGTGGTTGTGTGTGTGCTTGCCTGTGTGTGTGCGTGCCTGTGTACCTGTGTGTGTGGTTGTGTGTGTGTGTGCGTGTGCGTGTTTGGTTGTGTATGTGTGTGTGATCGTGTGTATGCGTGCCTGTGTACCTATGTGTGTGCGTGCCTGTGTACCTGTGGGTGTGTGTGTGGTTGTGTGTGTGTTTGTGTGCGCGCGCGTGCATGCGTGTTTGGTTGTGTAGGTGCGTGTGTGTGTGCGCGCGCGTGCATGCGTGCGTGGTTGCGTGTGCTTTGAATACGGGTGATCACTGTGGTGAAGGTCACCTGCATGGAGCAGTTGAGAGCCTGAGAGAGGTTGTATAGCTCGTTCTCCACGTGTTCACACACAGGACAGCGGTCTCCATGCATCGCCATACTGTTCACCAGCACAAAACTGGACGGGGGAACAAACAACAACAGCACATATAATAGCAGACGAGTGGCAACAAAAGAAATCCTCAAGAGCTATCTGAGTGGTTCGCTGGTTCTGCACATTAAACGGTGCCTCAGACCGGACCAAGACAGGCGTTTAATGATGCCACTGACTACCGCATTGAGACTGTACCAATACCACTGGAGTATTAAAAAGGTAAATAGGCGGTGAACTAAGTGCACTTCTTAATACATGGTTGTTTGTTTGACCTAAGGCACACATGAACGCGGTGAACAAGAAACGTTGTCGATAAGGCATGAGGCAGTTAACTGACCTCATCTGGTGACTCTCTGGTCTGGTTCCTTATTTAGAAAGAGGATGAAAACTATTTTGTAGACGTGATTCAAGTGAACAGTAGTAAAACATAGTCAAATTGAAATGTGCAGGACGGTTTAATTAGATATTGTTAATAAACAACCTGAGTATATATATTACTCATAAGTGGGGAAGTTGAGTATACATATTCAATTTTAAATAACCATCTGGTTCTATACTGTCTGTTCAAACAGCTTTAAAGGGAAGACACATGGTTCATAATATTTTCTTAAACTGTGAATAAGTTAGAGCCACGGTCGTAACCATGGTTCTGTGAACCAAATGCACATGCTGCTAGTCTCTCACACACCCCCTTTCAAAACCTGAAAAAATATTACAAAATCCTGAACCCCAAATACATTTTTCGTGAGCATGCACTTTACCACTGAGCAACCAACTCCTCATGTTGCATTTGGCCTAAACTCACTAGGACCTCAAGTTAGATAAACACACATTATTACCAGATATCCTAGATGATTGTGTTGTTGTGTGGTGTGTGAACGAAGGCGTCGTTCCACATACGGTACACACCTTTGGAGAGCTCCATTTCCCTTCATCGAAAATGTCCCCCAAAATAAAGACCACCTCTGGCTGTTGGAGCCTCAGTGCTGTCTGAAAAGCCCTTTCCATCTGCCATTCTCTATGAGGAGAAAAAGATTAGTGCATCCATTATGAGACAGGACATTTGGAATATGTAGAAAAACCACAACTAAGCAACAATATGAAAAAACGTTCGACTTTGGGCTGGGCCAATTGTGTCATGCATTAGTCACAATGACAGCGCAGTGCTTTAAATAGGCAGAAAGCACTAATGATGGTTACTGTCCATCATGCTTCAAAAGGTATTAAACAAATCCTGGTTTCAATGAAGAAATCTGCTTGACCATAATCAGTTAACGCGGAGCCTCTCCACATAAGCCAGTACAGTACAGTTTAGGTTTAGTGGGCCGGGTTAGATGCCATGCTGGTTTCATAATATATGACACAGAAATTAAACATGCCAGAGGATTAAGTGTCCTTAATAAACTGCCACTGTCCTCTTTGCAAGCCAAAGTGTTTAGTGCACAGGTACAGTCATGCCTTCCCCAAAGTATGTAAAGTCCAATGATTAACATTACAACTGCACAAAATGCATGCATATTCTCAGGTTTACCTGGACTTGACTGTCATGTGTTTTGACCATGGACATATTTAAATGCGTGTTGTTGGTCTGTGTTTCCTGGCCAATGGCTGTTTGGGTTAGCACAAAGCATTGACACAAAACGCTTATTTTAATATATATATTTGGCATGTGAACAACAAAAATAGTGTAAATATTTTGATGATCTCTACTGGGCTGGGTTACATTTTAAATGGCCAGCAATCTGTACCAATCATCTAACGGACGGAGAATACAACCCTGTCTGTAGGCATATTATGGCTCTGTGAAGAGATATTAACTACCCTAATTAGGGAAAAGGGCAATAGAAAGAGCGTAAACACCACTCAATCTTAAAGACAACCAAACAACATTGTGTCTTTAACGCTTTGAACACCGAAGAACACTAAATGTTCTACTCAAAACTATTGGCCAAAAACTACACGTACGTAAACAATGAGCACAGTTCTACAGGAAAACACAAAAATGAACGTGTTTTTTTTTTATCAGTGGGCTGCTAACCTATCAGCCATGACCTTAATAAAAAAATGTAACTTCTTACCTTCGCAGTTTGTCGAACCAGTGTCCATTCATCGCGCCAAGAAGGTGAGTATCAGCAAGAAACAAAGCATGGAGCGGAGACATTCCGGGCTCACTGTCCCCTTCCAACTCCGGCCAAGAACAACGCAAAATTGCGGGGTAATATATTAAGTACTCACAAAAGATAAAAACGCAAATGACTGATAAGAGCAGGATGACAATTAGGTTTAATTTAAATTTTCCACTCAGTCCCTGCATGATTGAGAAAATGTCAGCCCTTCACTTTGCAGATGTAGGGCAGAATTTGCCCCAGATATCCTAAGCGTAACCGATTTAACATAGGGCGGAATACATGTGCCTTAATAATATCCATTGCCGCGGAAACAAATTGTTTGGTGCGTTTCCATCCGACCGCAATCTCCCGAACACATGGCTCACGAGTTGCCGAAGTTTATCCGAACTCGCGTCATCAAATTCTTTAAAATATTGGCATTATTCAGACCTAGCCTATTTTATGTTAGTATTCAAACGTCATTAGGAGTAGCCTAGTACAATGTGAGAGACAGAAAGTGGAGTGTGTGTGTGGACGTGACGTGTGGCAATGAGTTCGAGACAAACGCTGTTAGACAGGAAAGACAGCATTCCTAGATTCATGTAATTCTCCAATACTATTAAGAGTCGACCTAATACACATACATTTAAGATTTAATATAAAAAGCATGAAATATTGTTGTTTTATTATTTGTTGTTGAAAAGTGATACACTTTGTATAGGGAATACTGGAGAAAAAAAGTCTAGGAATGGAATTATGTTTTATTTAACGTAGTTTCCTTTAAATGTGAAATAATGTCAGATTAGTCCTATGCCTTTCCGACAGAAACCAATCTGTTGTCTGAGGTCCATGCAAGCCGCTTATTCCACCGTTGACAATGGCTGGATTAGTCTATTGAAGCGCCACACAGTTGAGCTGTTTTCAAAGTGCCTCTCATAAAACGTAACTCAGCAGTTTCCCCCAGATCCTATCACCAATATGTATAATTATATACCGCTATCATATCTTTTGATCAACAAGTGACTTAATTTGCCCTTTGGATTTTTGTCTTGACATCTAAACACATATTACCTTTAAAACCACTTGGTTTAATCACATAGGACTTTGGTAAGTAGTAATCACAAACAAGAGATATAAACAAGGTGTTCATCCTTTGAATTTTCTGCTGCTTTCAATTTGACTATTACTTGATTTCAAAGTTGTATAGTTCACACACATGATTGAATTACATTTTGGTTGCTTATAGTCAGTCTATGGACAAGGTATGATGGTAATCTATTTTAAGATTAATTGGCCTTGCACTTCCAAATGCTAATGTTTTAATAGGTACAATTGCCATTTAGGTTATTGAACTGCATTACGTTTTTCCATGCATTATGTCGGAGCCCTGTTCATGTCCTTAGTTCATTTATTGAAAACAAATGGGGGTCCTTTGATAACTCTCAATGTAACCAGTTTGAAGCTACTGTAATAAAATGGCTATTCTGTAAAGATGTAAGACTTGTCAATGTAAACCAAAGCTATTCAATTCTGGTCCTGGAGGGTAAAAACACATGTTTAGACTTTTACCTGGTAGCTAATTGCATTCGTCTGGTTTAAATGAGTCCATGTTAAGTCAGAAATGATGAAATCCAGTAGAGTTTCAGCCTGCCAGGATCATGGTGGAACCTGTTTACCTGTGTAATGTGTTTTTATTGTTCTATATTGGTCCTCCTTTTGAAGTTTTGCATTCTATTGTGAGCCCACTAATAATATTAAGGTACATACATGTAAAAAATAAATAAAAGCGAAAGCATAGGGCCCTCGAAGTCAAAGCCAGTTTCACTACCATTTACTGATTAAAACCCTCTAAACAAGGGGTTCTCAAACACCTCCTGGGAAGTTGAATTTGTTTTAGACAAACATGGAAGTCCGAAACACTAAAACGTATAATCTTGTTTAGTGTTTGGACCAACATGGAGGCTTGAAACCACTAGATACAGGTTCACATCCAGCTAAATAATACACATGATCTAGAATAGGGGTTAGGTGTACAGCACACTACTTATTTCACAATTACCTCCAGGTTTTAGCTCACTAAAACTTAAAGCTTTTCCAATATGATGAAATTGGGGACAGTGGAACTCATATATACAGTCCCTGACAAAAGTCTTGTCGCTCATCTATTTTGTAGAAACACCTGCTATTAACCAGACTTTTAATTAATCAATTGGTGTTATAAATAGCTCATATGAAAAGCTAAAACCTTCCCAAATGATGTTTAATGCACATAAATGAATTAGTTTCACAAAAAAAAACGATTTATCATTTAATCAAGACAGAAAGGTCAAATTTTGGCAAGACAAAAGTTTTGTCGCCTATACAGAAATTGAACACATTTACTGCAAATACAAAAATATGTCAGCAATTAAGTAGTGGTGCTGTGAGATCCAAATTTAATATCTTGTATGACTTCCATGAGCTTGAAGGACTGCATCCATGCGGTTTGGCAAGGATTCATACAATTTATTGATGAAGTCATCAGGAATAGCAAAGAAAGCAGTCTTGCATGCCTCCCAGAGTTCATCAATATTCTTTGGTTTCGTCTTCTATGCTTCCTCTTTCATCCTACCCCACATATGCTCAATGATGTTCATGTCTGGTGACTGGGCTGGCCAATCCTGGAGCATCTTGATCTTCTTCGCCTTGAGGAACTTTGATGTGGAGATGGAAGTATGTGATGGAGCACCATCCTGCTGCAGAATTTGGCCTCTTTTATGGTTGGGAATATAAGAGGTAGCTAAGATTTCTTGGTATTTTAGACTATTGATGTTGCCTTCCACCCTGCAGATCTCTTGCACACCCCCATACTGGATGTAACCCCAGACCATGATTTTTCCGCCACCAAACTTCACTGTTTTCTGGGTGAATCTCGGATCCATGCGGGCTCCAGTAGGTCTCCTGCAATATTTGCGGTGACTGTGGTGTAATTCAACAGAAGATTAATCTGAAAAATCCACCTTCCACTTTTCCAGCGTCCATCCTTTTAGCAGGCTGTGGGCCTTGGCAAATGCCACACGGTTTTTCAATTGCCTTTTGTTTAGTGCTGGCTTCTGGGCACTGATTCGACCATGGAGGCCATTTCGAGACAGAATCCGACAAACTGTTCTGGTTGACACAGGGACTTCAGGTGCCCAGGTCTCGTGGAGCTCTGCTGCAGTGGAAAATGGGCTGGCCTTGGATTTTCGAGCCAACAAACGGTCCTCTCGAGCAGTTGTCTTGCGGGGTCGGCCTGACCTGGGCTTGTCAAAAACGTCTCCAGTGTGTTCAAATGTTTTTTTATCCTCTGTACTTGACGCTGAGACACATTGAAGGTGTCTGCCACATCAGCAGTGGATCTGGTCTTCAGCCTCTTGATAATCAAAACTTTAGTCTCAGGGTGAATCTTAGGCATGTTTGCAGAGGTCTAGTTGCAGTTGATGTGAAGGTCTAGTGTACTGGGGTTGTTTTTATACACACCTGAGACCTAATTGATCCATTATTAGTCACAGGTGAAGCTCATATGACAAGGCGACAACACTTATGTCTTTGCAAAAATTGACTCAATGGGCTTTACCAAGCTGTGAATATTAAAATACTTTTTGACAGTTTCGTTTTGCACTGAAACATTATTAAAAAAGCTGTTGGGATTAAAATGAGCCATTTCTTGTAAAAACAACTTGATTAGAAATATATTTCAGCGGCACTTCAGGTCAATTTGTACACAAGCGACAAGACTTTTGTCAGGGACTGTACTGTATGTATCTGTACTTAACATTTAATATGGTAACATCCACTGGCCCTGCTCAAGTTCGGTCCTGTAGATGTACCATCCAGTAGGTTTTCATCTTGCAATTTGTCTCACTTAAGCTTGTCAAAATTATGCAAAATTATGGTTGAGGAGCACCTCCAAGACCAGGGTTGAGCAGCCCGCTTTACACAGTGTATACTCTGGTTTATCGGATGTTTCTTTGTGTTCTTGAACACTACTTTAAGTACTGACATCCAGACACTATGTGGTGAAATTAACTTCAATGAGCTTGGTGTTGTGTTTGATCACCAGAGCAAGTATGGAATGCTTAAAATGAAATTATTTACATACACACGTTTCCATATCAGAGACGTAGCAGCATTGGTGGTTTTTATTTAAACTATGGAAAACTGTATTCCTAAATTTAAATAAAGATAGGCTATATAAAGACCTAGTAGAATTCATTAAAAAAAATCTTAAGTGCAGTAGTAAGCTATTGCATTCCGATACATTTGTGGTTGTGGGTATAGTCCAGTATATTATTAAGTATTATAGTATTAAGAGTACATATAGTTATATATATCGTTTATATAGATCTCGTTTATATATACATAGTTTAGAGAACATATAGTCGTATGCAACAAGCAAGACATGTTGGAATTGACATTTGACCTCGTTTGGGCACGTCGGGGGGGGGGGCTGCGGCGTATTGGACGTGACCGTGTCACGTGATGCAGTTGATGCGTTAATTCCGCGTACGGGTCGCGGTGTCTCGCTCTCTCATCATCATCCCAAATGAAGGTGTCTGGTGTCCTCTTCTGGATCATCTGTTCAGGAATACCTACACAAGATGCGTAGTTCTACGTGTATGCAAGCTGACTTGTTTTAACCCGATTGTCTTGTTTACTGAAGAACATTCATCGCCAAATACAATTAATTGGCCTCTAGTATGACAATGGCTTCCGACATCACGGAGTGGCTTTCATCTACTAGTTCAATCCAGACGCGTCATGATGACTCCACGTGGTCGCGATTGTATTAGAGATTCCACGCGTCTATGTTCTTAGAATTCTATACGTAGAATCATACGAACGTTCGATAACGGTCCGTTTAATTTGTAGGGCTCGTTAAGTCAACGCAACAGATCCGTGGATAGGCACCAGTCTGCTACACGGAGGTGGACTTGACGCCACTGGCCCTAACAGGATCAAACAACAGTGTTTTGTATATGCAGGCTCGTGGATTTGTGGAATAAGCTCATGTAAACAGCAGTACGACTACAAATATTCTGTTTGAAATGACAGCCTTGGACTGCAACAAGTGCTGGGCGGAGTGCTTGGATGTTGCCGTAGAAGTTGCACTCAAAGCTGGCAAGGTAAGTCGAGGTTACCGGACGATTTGTGTGCTGTTCAGCGGCGACCTTGGACAATTTGTATGCGCATGTTTTTGATCGTAATTGCGACATTGTTGCAACCGTTATTAAGTATCACTAGGGATGTAACGATATTGACGATATCGCGCTATCGCGGTGGTAAACGTGTCTCGATATCGTCATGGTTGGGTTACAATATTAAAAGGACAGGTGTCCGTCAAAAAGCAAGAGGAATAAACACAGTCCCGCGGGACAAATCATTGTTAACTACATAGACCATGATCCTTTGCGCTGCGTCGTCACAACAACCGTTGTTAAGCCAATAGGATTGCACGCTGCACGCTGTCCACACAAGCTCACAGCAAGCCAGCATGGCCGACAGCAATACTTGTAAGGATGTAAACCACAACCCCGGACTTGAGATTGTGCCCCTGCAGCTTTTAAATCTGATGTCTGGAAAAATGTTGGTTTCGCCGTGTCAAAAAACGTAAAAGGAGAGAAGGTGGTGGACAGACAATGGACTATGTGCAAGCACTGCCACAGTAAACTGCAATGCAACATGGGAAACACAAGCAACATGCGAAGTCATCTGACGACCCATCAACCCGAAAAGTTTTTACTTAACTTGAACATTGCAGAGAAGAATAAGTTATGCAACCAAATATTACTATACAGAATATTGATGTTCCTGACTACAACTTGCACTTTAAAAGCACTATGTGATCAGCGTTTTATGTTGTCATGATCCATAAATACAACAATAAATTGCCTGTTGACTGGCAAAAGCAGAATAAATGTCAGTATTTTTTCGCTATTATCATCACAAACACTAGCGTGAGCTATTTAACAATACCGTGAGCTTTTCCACAATATCGCAATAAATATCGTACCGTGAGGTCAATATCGAAATTGTATCGTACCGTGAGATGTTGATATCGTTACATCCCTAAGTATCACATCAAGTTCTACAATGATGAGGACAAATTGAAGTGCGTATGTAGACTGTGACCTGCCATGCATCACCTGGCTTTCATGTGTATTCATGTGCATTTCCGTATAGTCAAACCAAAGTAGACATTTCAACCATGGACAAGAAAGGTTATGCATTGATCCATAAGCCACACATTTCCTGTGCTCATACAAGTGCAATAGAATACAGTGTAGGTGCATATTAAAAAAATATACAATTATTTGATTCCCAGCAGGGATATCATTTCAACAGAAATTACGGTCTTTATGCAAATATTTGAATATTGTGTCCTAGCGTGCTTATTCCCTGGTTCTTACAGTTAGTGCAGGTGGCGGCTAAACAAGAGAAGAACGTGAGTACCAAGAGCACGCCGACCGACCTGGTGACGGAGGCAGATCAACAGGTGGAGGATCTCATTATCTCCACCCTCAGGGACAGGTTCCCCTCTCACAAGTGAGCAATGCTTCAGTGACGTATTCAAGCATGTACACTAACGGTGTCTACTCCAAGACAGAGGAGCTTCCACTTTGTCTCTAGCTAGCTAGCTGTGTATCGTCTGCATTTACATATTTTCTGACTTCCTGTTGACTGGATGGGTGTTAGCTGTTTTGGAAGATCGGGTGGAAACATCACTATGCGACCTACATCCTATCCAGTCCGTTCACATGTGTCGGTACTGTAGCGATGTGAGCTAGGGGAAGTAGTTTTGACTGACGACTGACCCAACAGGTTCATTGGTGAGGAGGCGTCTGCAGCTGGGGGGAAATGCCTCCTCACGGACTGCCCCACCTGGATCATTGACCCTATTGATGGGACCTGCAACTTTGTTCACAGGTAGGATGAGTTTTCTACCAGGAACATTTCTACACAACACATGCTGTGATCGTGTTTATACTACAGCACTTAGTAGTTAATAAATATAGTGGGGTGGCTCTGCACAATGTTTTAGAGAATAGCTACTGGTTCATGAACTACATTTCTAGAAGGTTCTGGACCAACCATATTTTGCACACGTATTTATTCTTTATATGCCCATTTTGCTTTTTGCACACTAGGTCAGAGGAAGGACAGATCTCCAGCCACGATAAAAGACCTCCGTAGAATATGTTTAATAAACATTGTTTACTAAAGATGTACTTTTATCTTCTAAGTTTTCCTATGGTTGCAGTTAGCATCGGTTTCGCTGTGAACAATGAGGTGAGCATGAGAGATCTAGGTGATCAGAATGGACCACGTTGGAAATGCTACGTTATTATTATAATTGTACCTGTTTGTTAATGTAGCTTGAGTTCGGAGTGATATACCATTGCTTCGACGGGACATTGTACACCGCGAGAAAAGGCCACGGCGCGTTCTGCAATGGGATCCGGATCCATGTGTCAAAGGAAAAAGGCGAGTAAACTTCCCCTCGCTGTTTGGTACGATGCACGCACATTTTCATGAGACTGTTATGTTTTGTGTTAAACTACCCAGAGAGGGTTCTGGAGGGATCCTTTATCAGTTCATTCAGGGTATCCGCGGGGTCTTGAAAAGTATTAAAAGGTGTTCGTAAATTGTTTTTGAGATCACCAGAGCGGGCAGGCGGGCGGAAGTTCAAAAGCACAGTGTGCCACTCTGGCGTTCCCAGTGCGTATTACAACGCACCGAAATGTTCAAAACCATCAACAAGGCTGGGCAGTTTGTGTTAATGTTTGACGAGTCGCTCAACCAGTCAACAAAAACGAAACAGCTTGATGTCCACATTCGATTCTGGGAAGATGACCGTGTCCAATCTAGGTACCTGCTTAGTACTATATATTATATATACTCTATATACTAGATTTTTATTTCATTTTCAACCTGTTATGTGTGTGTTTTGAGAAGTGTCATATTAATAAAGATCTGTTCTGGCTAGGTACCTTGGCTAGGTAAGTTAACTTTAGGGCTGCAAAAAGGAATCGATAAAATCGATAATTAAAAAAGCTGGGAACGAATTTCATTATCGACACGTTGTATCGCGCGACACGCCACTCGGTCGCGGAGATAAAAGCAATTGAGTTGAGTGCGGTGCGGAGCTGTAACGTTGTTTTGATGGCGGAGTCGGCAAAATCAGTTCGACCGAAGTCATCCAAAGTGTGGGACCAAGTAAATACATAAATAACAAGTGTGTTATTGCAAGATGCAAGATGCAAAGCACCACGGTGATAATACAGCACCTTAAACGGAAACACATGACATGGACCAGGGTGAGTGTAGTGTAGCAAATAAGTTCTGATTCAAACAAATCATTTTAAGTTTTCTGACTTTTTTTTATAAATTATTTAATTAGCTAAGGGATGTGGGATGTGCAAGGAGCAAAGCTGTTTGTGCACGTTCTGAACGTTTTTTGCACTGTGAATTGCACTGTCAGTTCTGTTTTTCAGTAAAGGGTTGGATATTAATGCTTTTTAGTTTTTATCACTGATGTAAATGGTTACAGCTTGAAGTGGCGGTGAGGTATTAAAAAATATTGAGAAGTCTTGAAAAGGTATTAAAATTAACTTCAAGATTCCTGCATATACCCTGTCATTGGAGTGTGACTGAATCGTTATCGTAATCTGAAGCTGCTCTTCTATTCCTATTATCAATAGATGTCTCTAAAGCACTCATTTTGACTGAGATTGGGGCCAAGCGTGACCAGGACACGCTGAACATCTTCTCAGGGAACATCATGAAGTTTCTGAGTGCCCCCGCTCATGGGTATGTGCTGACTTTTGGTCTCCAGGGCGGAAGGGGGTCACTATGGGTGAACAGACTAACTGGATATTTGTTTTTTGTTTTGCTTTGAAAAACGTTCCCACATGTTTTCGGCTTGTGTTTACCAAAGGACTTGAGCGGGGTATGCGTGCTGTGCTTTCGGCTGGACTTAAAAAAAAAAACCCACAATTGTCAAAGATTAATGCATACAGTTATGTTTGCTCCGATAACCTGTTCCTAGATCAGTTTGGGCTTTTTCGGACCTGGCGGTGTATATCTAGATAAAGTTTAGCGTTGTAGATTTTAATGAGTAGAATGAAATCTGCTGGGTTACGAGGTGCTACATATGGCTCTGGGCTACTTCCTGTGTTCCAGGATAAGGATCATCGGCAGCTCCACCCTGGCCCTGTGTCTGATAGCTACCGGGTCGGCTGAGGCTTACTACCAATACGGCCTGCATTGCTGGGACATTGCCGCGGCCGCTGTCATCATCCGAGAGGCGGGGGGAGTTGTCATGGATACCTCAGGTGAGGGTCATAGAATTGATTGCCCGGTGAGTCTGATGGGGTGTATGGATTGGCCGGGATATGATTGGTTTGATTGTGTTTGCTTTTTTTTAGGTCTACGATGTCCTGTCTTTCCCCTTTTTTTTTTTTGTTACAAACTGTGGTGTCAGCGACTAGGTTGTCCTGGAGGAGGCGACTATAAGATGGATATAGTAGCTAGAGATTTCTCATGAGCAGACTACTGGTTCAAACTTGACTAGGTTTATAACTTGTGTGTATTTTGATAAGACACCAAATCTTTCAAAAAGAGAATCCAGTATTTATTGTATCTGTAACGGTGACTGAACATGTACCTTGATGAGTGATACCGTATGAGGGAACAAACTGGCCTTTTGAAGCCATTATAGGCTGAGCTTGATAGCCTTGCTGCCCGCCGTGTTCATGCCGTGTTCATGGCGTGTTCATGGCTTCCTTCACAGGCCCCCGGGGGGGTTGCACAAAAGACCTACTGTTTATAGTAAGGGCGACTGGGCGTGAGGTCAGCATTATGTGGTCCTCTGCTGTGGGCTGCTGTTCAGCCTCACAGAGAACAAAGACCCTCTCTGAAGCTGAGCACTTCAGTTGGTATCAACTGTCTAATAGTGGGCCATGCTGTGCCTGACTGGAATAGATTTTTTGGTTTGTTTGTAGGGCACCTTTTGGTGGTGGTGTGCACAAATTCATGTGTGAGTAAAATGCACTGTTATTTGTAGTTTTGTGGTTAAACTGATTACATTTTACCCCTACATGAATTAGTCCAAATGCTCATACAATTACAAATAAATGACACAAAAGAGTACAATTTACTCAGAATACTCATGCATGACTTCTGTTTATAGTTTGTTTGTATGAGTATTTGGATGGGTGTCAGTGTTACGTAACATACAGTGTGTTTTTCGGTTTCAGGGGGTCCTCTCGACCTTATGTCCCGAAGAGTGGTTGCTGCGGGGACCAACGAGATGGCCAATTACATTGTCCACCAACTGCAGCCAATCAACTACGAGCGGGACGATATTGACCAAGGTGTGCAAAAGTAAAAATCAACCTCTATCTCTCTAGTGGATGATTCTCTCCAGTGGAAGACGCTCTTCTGCCTTTTACCTCAAAACATGAAGTCCTGCCGTAGGGCTTGTCCCTTTCACAATGTCTGCTGTGTGCTCTTATGCAAGGCAACTTTATTTGGGGAGGAATTTAGCTAAAAACTTAATTTACCTCCTTTAATATATGGAAATAAATTACAGGTGATTACACACAGCTTATAATACACATACTGCTAGTTATGTATTTGTAAATAGATAAACTGTAGTTATTACTTAAAAATGTACTAAAAATGGATGGATGTTTTAAACTTTTTTTTTTACAACTTTTGCAAATTTGAAGTATTGGAATGTAGAAGTACGTTCCTTGACGTTACAAACGTAGGGGAGGCATGTTTTTTAGAAGTTGGTTTGTAGTGATTGTTGTTTGTTTGTTTCTGTTATTAAGAATCAAGTTACTGCCAGAGGTATTTTATTCATCAGCTAAAGGAAAATAAAATAATTAATATAATATTCCTTGAACGATTCTTGTTTTTTTCAAGGCAATTGTGCAATTTTTGTTATTGTGTGAAAGCACCTTTTCAGTTACATTCACTCGTCTATATAGATTATCATCTTGTGGAGGCCTTTTTTAATGCCGGAGTTATTTAAAAAAAAAAAAAATCAACACTACAACTTCATAAGTACATGTCCTTGTGAAAATCTCTTTGATGACAAAATCTCTAAAAAGCCTGCACGTCGCAGATGCCAACCCAAACGTAGTCCTATAGATGTCGCTGTTGTGTACAATATTTTGACTAGCGAATATTCCAAAACCAACATGGCCTGGTACTGGACGTTTGTTTTAGGTTGTGTAACAACAAGACAAAGAAAATGCTTTAATCCTACCTATATCCATACTCTGATTCAAACAAGATTTTGCACATTTTTATATAGTCTATGGATTCCTGACCACGACTACTGTAGTTGTACCATAAATTATATCCTGCAGTATGTAGTACATCTGTAAGCAAATGCTAAATATCGGGGCATAGAAGTTTTAATTTTGCTCGTTTTCATAAATAATAAGCACAGCCTTTTGAAAATAGAATTCTGAAGTCTATTATTCTAAGTATTAGCTAATTACAAAATACAATCTATGCTCTGTAAAATGTAATTTTTGGATAATTTTGGAAACGAACAACTATATTAAACCTATAATCTGTGTTATCACTCCAATCGTATTATCATAGTACTGTTATTCACCTGAGCCAGAGGAGGGCTTGGAATGCGACCGCCACGCCCTGCGGCCCTCCCAGGGGAGGGGCGAGCACCATAGTGGGCTGGCTCACAACACTGGCCCGCCCTCAGTCCTCCTTATTGGGGACCAGGCGTCTGTCCCTTATTCCTGCTTGACTTCTGAATGGTGGAGTCATTTGTCAGTTACCGGGTGGTCTTGTGCAGTTTTCATTGAAGAGCAACAGAGTGTGATCATAGGCGGTAAAGCATACAGCTGTGCGAGAGGAGCGTGCGTGTGCGAGAGGAGCGTGCGTGCGCGGCGGCTTATAGAAGCTGAGGATAGTTACTCCAAACTTCGATGTAATACGAATAC
>CM055733.1:18161532-18405050 GCA_029465975.1 Dallia pectoralis
AAAGTGAGGACGAGCATATTGTTTCGGAGTTCCCTGTGCTTGTGTAAAGACATGTCTCTTCTGTGACTCATGCTTTATCTGAAACACTGTTTATACAGACCTAGCAATGCTGGACAGCCAATGCAACAGCTGATACAGCGATCTGTTGTTTTCTGGGAGTTGGCTCGTTTTGAAACTCTCCGTGCCTAAGACTTTCCATTGACAAGTTGATGAAAAGAAATCGTTGTATTTTGGTGTCGTCACGTGTGCGCCAAGACGTCAAGTCTCTGAAGATGCTGTTTCAGTTATTCTCATGAGGGGTCTTTAGTGAAGTTGGAAGATACAAATTTCACAGTGACAAAAACATGCTGAACTCACTCAGTCAGTGAGTGGGAAAATCTGTTAGAAAAGCACGAGAGAGAAACAGATGACAGGGTCAGAGGGTTTATGTTGCTGCATTTTGTCAGTCTTATAAGTTGATGACGCTGATTCTGCAAGGGTGCTTCTGCAAGGGTGCTTCTGCAAGGGTGCTTCTGCAAGGGTGCTTCTGCAAGGGTGCTTCTGCAAGGGTGCTTCTGCAAGGGTGCTTCTGCAAGGGTGCTACATATCATCCTCTCTTGAAATGACCGTGACAACATATATCCATTACCCGTTGTGAATATCAACCTGTAAAAGGTACGTTTAAAATGAACACGTTCGAGTTATTTACGTGTTATTTACCAAACATTTCATGGCGCACTCCCATGAATGTACCTTCTTGGTGACCCCGAGCCATTTGGGTTTAGCTCTTACTTAAGCGTTTTATCGCCGTTTTCTCCTCGGAGAAACAAGTTTTGTTTGCCCTGGGTTCACAGGATGTATACAGAGGCTATAAAGTTTATGTAGAGGCCCATCGGTGAACACTCAGCCTGGGTAAATGAAGCTGTGCCTGGAGGAACGTGTGTTTGTACACGGGGTGCCGAAAGCCTTTCAACCGGATGTCTTGAAGTGGGAAGGCCGTGACTTAAAACGGCCCCTGGTCCTGCTTGCACTCTGCCTCGGAAACCAAACTTTTTCTGAAACTTCTGGATGCAGCGCAGGCTCCGCTAGTTGGGTGCGGAAGCTGATCATTGTGCTGAGCGTATTCTCTTGATTAGGCTGGGGAGATGAACATTGAATGTTGGCTTTGAGCATGTGCTCAAAGATACTCTTTCTCTGTCAGATCTAGTGCTGGAAAGGCAATTCTCAGTTCTATAAAGCTACTACCTCACGGTTTAAGAACACATTTTTTTCTTGCTGAAGTTTAAGCTTCCGCTTCAAAGAAACCATCAAATTAGCAGTTTGCACATGGTGTGAAACACCTATATAAATGTAATTTAAATTTTATTTCGGGTCAACTGGTTTAAATTCAGTCAATGTTAAGGTGCCTCAAAAGCAGTCAAGCTGAAATCAGCCGAACAGCCTTTTCCCTGTAATGAATACATAAGTACGCATAGATTAAAACATGTATTTATCGCTTAGGATCCCTGGAGGTTTATCACTCTCTCAGTAGTTCTCTCTATTGCTCATAACTTTGGCTTCATAGTCAGACTATTCACACATATTTATCTTCACGGTTTCCTGTCTATAATCTGACAGCAGCGCCTCTGAAACACGCTCAGCCACCTGAAAGAACCTTTTGTGAGGATTCCCCCAACCACACAGAACCTGGAGCTCCCCCCACTTAAGCAATTACAAACCAGCTGTATATCACATCTCAAAGTGTCTGGTTTCAACTGTAAAAAAAATCTTCTTTTTTTTCAACTCGCTGTATCTCAGGATAATTGAGGGTTGATCGTGTGAATCGGTACAATTAATATGATTTAATGGGTGTCCACACCTCAGTCAAGTAGTTTTGGTAATGTTCCAGCAAGTCTAGTAGTTTAATTGGGAACTTTTTAAAATATTTATACAGAAAAAAATGCATTCGACGTTTGATCAAATGCAGTGAGTGTTTTTCTGGCATCTTTTGTACAGCACTGAAACTAAATTAGCCGGTCACCAGGTACGTAATATTAGCTGGTAGTTAGCTATGTGCAGAGACAAAACGCACAAAAAACACAATATACTATTGCGGCTTGCAGTCGTCACAGTATCTGATGTGATTTTAGTACTGGCATTGCTAACGTTTCTACTGTCGTTCACTGGTGGCTGTGCCCTAGTGTGTTGTGCTCATCAGGTAGAATCTTATGCATGGGTTTTCAACTGATCCTGTCGTTAGCTAGTCGTCTCTCTCATGCAAGTTCCTGATCGTCACAATGATGAATCATAACTGTTTTACAGGCTATCACTTCCAGAAAGTCTTAGTCATAGAAGTGACTGCACTCAGAGGGGGGTGAAGATGTAGGTAGGCCTGTTGGATGTTCAATCATTCAGGGTATCTACTATCTACCCCACCACTTGTTTGTGTTTCTGGCTTCACTGGTGTTGCAGGCTAGTAGCTAGGCAAACTAGGGTTAGTTATGGCACCTTCCAGGTAACTCATTCCTTCTGGTTGGCTAGTTCTAGTGTAAACAAAGCCAGAGAAGTAACATTTTTAGTTACCTGTGAAATGGAATCAGTTTAAAGGGGACCGGGACCTTGGGCGGGGTCTGAGGTGTCTGTTCTCTATGCCTCCCATAAATTCCAACAGTATTTTGGTTTGGTTTTGGATGAATATATATTTGTCAGCACTCAGTATTATTTTAATATCGCATCAATATTATTTAATTTAATTGCTGTGCCAGGGATGTGGCGATATTTCCTAAATAAACACAACTACCAGAAATGAACAGTCAATATTTAAACTATTTGTCATAACTACTTAGGTATTACCGGTTAAATTTAGGGTTAGGCATTAGGCCTAGGTTGAGGTTAGGGTAAGGGTAGTATGAGGGCTGGGTTTAGGATTAGAAGAAAGGGAAAACAGGACATAATTATGTCCATGAGGATAAAATAAAATATAAGAGTGAAAAAAACAAATTGTGTGTGACATGTTTGTGTGTGTACATGGGTCATGTGTGTTTGTGTGTGTGTACGTGGGTCTGGTTTGTGTGTGTGTACGTGGGTCTGGTTTGTGTGTGTGTACGTGGGTCTGGTTTGTGTGTGTGTACGTGGGTCTGTATACCCCAGTGTTTCAATAGCACATATGGTTGTTTGTGTTACTGCTTTTATGTTAGGTAGGCCTGGGTGGGTGCCCAGTTTGATCTCAGAAATAAATCAATATGAATTGCGTTTTATTCTATTGATTGTGAGATTTTTCTACATGACATTTTTTTCTTAATGTCATGAGGTTTTTTCATAACGCGTTGTTACAACCTGGCAATGTCACGTGGCTAGACTTTGTTGGGCGTAAGCTGGGAAGCTCTACCTTACTCGAATTGACTCATCATCTAAGGTGATTGAGTGGTTCTAACTATGACAAACCAAATGTCGTTTTTTCAGAAAAGTCGTCCTGCGGAAAAGGATGGCTTAGAGAATGAGAGGTCAAGATGGCGCTCATGGTCAATATTGATCTCTAAGCCAATTTGGATCTCTAAGCCTCGCTGTTCGCTCCTTGTGATGTGGGTCACGCCTTCTGACACGTCTAGAAAAGGCACGGAACCATTGAATAGCACAACTTCCCGCCGTGGTGTAAAATTGTAACACTAAATATATGCGCTTGTTTGCCCATCAAGTGCGTCTGAGTTTGAGTTTGATATTGTTGGCAAGTTCTCAACTGGTCTAAGGGTACTGTCTTATTTTATTATGATTGGATAGGTCTTTATTTGTATACGTGACAAGGTAGCTCAAAAACGATTGTAACACGAAATAACATACGGGACACATCGCAAAAAAAATTGAATACGCAGGAAACAATGCTTATCCAAATATTTTGGTCTAAAAAAAGCCTGTCTACGCCCCTGCAAATTACACCACAAGTCATACCAAATGAAAGTTGTGAAAGAGAAATGCCTGACAATTAGTGTCACAAAGAGTCTCATCTGTCAGTAACAGTATGTACCGCTACCATGCGTTTGATGACCACCTGATGACTGACGGGTAGGTCTGCATTTTTTTTTCCTGTGGCGGTTGACGGGATATGAAGCCCTGTGCTTTTTGCTTTGCCTGGAGGTGTTCCGTGAATAAAGGATGCCTGCTTTAGCCTACCTCATAATCTGTGGTATGCTATACATTTTGCCATGGTTCTTTAGGATTTAAAGCAATTTGCAGAAAAGTCTGTAATTATAGATTCTTTAGAACCATGAAAAATGTTGAAGCACGACTTAAGTAAAATCCAAAACCGCTATTATATCCGGGGCCTAAAGGGATGCACGTTTCTGTTTGCCCGAGCACTCAGACCTGATTGAAATCAAATATGCGTACGTGGTAGGGGAACATTTAATTCAGATGAGTGCTGGGTCAAAACCAAAAATGGGCCCTCCTGGGGTCCCCAGGTCCAGGATTGGGAAACACTGTCTTATTCAATATTTGAGCAGCGTTGTCTTGATTTGAAGATTAGCCCGTAAAGATCATGAAGTGTTGGTAATTAATCTGCTTGATATTCCCCATGTTCTGTTTCTCCCCTCTGTGTTCTGTGTCCTCCACTGTGTTTCTTGTTTATCCTCACACTATGTCCTGTTTCTCCCCACTGTGTGTTCTGTGTCCTCCACTGTGTTTCTTGTTTATCCTCACACTATTTCCTGTTTCTCCCCACTGTGTGTCTTGTTTATTCTCACACTATTTCCTGTTTCTCCCCACTGTGTGTTCTGTGTCCTCCACTGTGTGTCTTGTTTATTCTCACACTATGTCCTGTTTCTCCCCACTGTGTGTTCTGTGTCCTCCACTGTGTGTCTTGTTTATTCTCACACTATGTCCTGTTTCTCCCCACTGTGTGTTCTGTGTCCTCCACTGTGTGTCTTGTTTATCCTCACACTAGGTCCGGTTTCTCCCCACTGTGTGTTCTGTTTATCTCTAGGATATGTTATGCGTGAAAGTGGAAACACGATTAGAACAAAATATTTCCACCACGGTGTCAATGATTTGATAATAGTATAATAGTATAGTACAATGATTTGATAATTAAAAGCATTAGTCTATCCCAGTACTTGTGCTGGGGTCCAAACCACAGGTCTGTACCATACCACTTATGTGATACCACTAATGACTCGGGGCAACACCAACTAGTAAATACCAACCGCATACCACTAATGACTCATATCTGTATTAACTAGTGAATACCAACACTATACCACTAATGACTCATATCTGTATAGTGAATACCAACACCATAGCACTAATGACTCAGATCTGTATCAACTAGTGAATACCAACACTATACCACTAATGACTCATATCTGTATCAACTTGTAAATATCAGCTAAGGGCAAACTGAAGGTAGCCAGACTGTAGAGCTTGTTGTTCAACAGCTGTTTAGTGACGTCTTCACTTTACGCGTCTCGTGATTCACTTAACGCTGCAATTGCCGTACTGTAGTCCTCCTTGAACTGCACATATGGCCTGGTTTTAAGAGATACACGCTCAATCAAGAATGGTTGGTGTACTCAGTTGTGCTTTGCCAGTACTTATACTGGGTTTGTCCAAAGTGTCTAAGATAGGCCAGGCTGTCCGAAGCTGTTTTTCTGTTGTGTATGTCTTGTTTATTTCTGATGTTTCTCCAGAGTTTGTAACAAGCAAGCTTAATCTTGTTTTCTGTTTAAAAGAAGTCACCCGCTGTGTAGAACAATCTGTGTAATGAATCTGAACAGTGGGAATCTGTTTGACGAGAAAGCACAAGTGGTGAAGTGTAAACCCACAGCAGATGTTCTGGGGGCAATTATTTCCTCTCTGTTTGAAAAAGTTTGCAGCGCAGTAAAGATAATAAGCAAAGCCAATGGGGCATGAAGAAGTAAGTCCACACGTTCTGCTGGACTTGCAATACATACACCAGAACTCTGTACAGAAACGACCTCTGGTGTCAGACCTGATATTAACGAATAGGCTTTGTTATTTTAACACTGGGAACTACGTTTATATGCATCTGCCAACCCTCCACCCAGGTTTCAGAAGCACACAGGAATCTGAACAGGCGTGTGCATATATGCATGCATTGTGAACACAATGGAACTGGATTGGAACAGATCATTTGGCTCAGTCACACACTGGTCACCTCTTTTGTTAGAGGTCAGGGGTGAATGCCACGGAGGAACAGCTGAGAAACATAGTGAAGTCTTGTTTTCAGGTATTTTGTGGGTGCTTTGTTGGGCAGGATCAGGGTTAAAGGTGGAGGGTATTTTTTATTTTTTGCTGAAAGAACAATAGGTCTGTTTCACATCCACTTTGTAGCACATGTAGTACAGGTGTGGCTGAGAATGAGACTCCATGCTTTAATTGGCAAATTAGGTGGCAATTAATGACACAATGACCACCACAGAGAAAACACCTTCTAATTTTAGTCCACCATTAGGTGAGTGTGGAATTATTAATTCTGGATCCACAGGAGTCAAACACAGAACCATGGGGTTCGTAGACCTCATGCTCTTACCAAGCAAGCTACACGGGACCCCAGGAATTTGAATTACACTGTGAGCTAGTCTTCAGTAAAGTTGGTCTATAAGCTTCAGTGAGCCAGTCCTGCCTCTGTCCATTCCTGGCAACACCCCAGTGGTTGCGGTGAAATAGGAGGCGTGGACTGTAGGTTGGGCGGCCAATGAATGGCACCCATTGACAGGGATCAAACAGATTAGTCCCACGCGTGTACTTGCCATATAATACAGCAGGAGAGAGAGGAAGGCAAGAGGAGGTCTGAGGAGACATCACTGGAAGTGGACAGAGTAGTCTGGAAGTGGAGGAGGACAGGGGACACGTCACTGGAGGAGGTTGTTGGTGGAGACATCCGCGGGAGAGTTCAGAGGACGTGTTGGTGGAGGAGGTCTGAGGACAAGTCCGCGGAGGAGGTCAGAGGACACGTCCACGGAGGAGGACAGAGGACACATCCGTTGAGGAGGTCCGAGAACATGTCCATTGAGGAGGTCAGAGGACAAGCCCGTGGAGGAGGTCAGAGGACACGTCCATGGAGGACAGAGGACACGTCCGTGGAGGACAGAGGACACGTCCGTGGAGGAGGTCAGAGGACACATCCGCGGAGGAGGTCAGTGGACACGTTAGTGGAGGAGGTCAGAGGACACGTCCGTGGAGGAGGTCAGAGGACACGTCCGTGGAGGAGGTCAGAGGACACGTCCGTGGAGGAGGTCAGAGGACACGTCCTCGGAGGTGGTCAGTGGACACGTTAGTGGAGGAGGACAAGGACACGTCCGTTGAGGAGGTCAGAGGACATGTCCGTGGATGAGGCTATTGTTTGGGTTTGACAGGAGGGTTTACCTCCTCTCTTCAGAAGTAAACAGTCCTGTACCTTTACTTCCCATCCTCATTTCCTCTTCTTTTGAAAATAATGGAGATGTTTTCAATCCCCGGTCTTCTGTCATGAACCATGGTGTTAGTTTCACGATACCATTTGATTGTCCTCTTGCTGCAAAGGGAAAAGGAAACAGACGCTGACATATTTCCTCTGTGTTGACAATAAATGCGTTCTATAGTTAGCTGTACATACAATGTATTATTCTGACTGGGATGTCAGCAGCCATCCTGGTTCTGTACAATATGTTACACTGGGGGTTTTAAATCAACCACACACCTAATAGATACTGGGAAAACCCTCAGATTCTTCAACATATATTCTCCAGACTGAATGTGTCCTGAGCACCAAAGAAATTTGCTTATGGTCGCTTTAACATTTCTGTTCATGTGATATAACAACCAAACGTTGTCTTTCAATGCTCTTATTTGATTGTAAAACTCTCTTAAAAGTATCTGCGTTGGTGCACATTAAAGCATTGTTAAACTTATAGCATAATAGATATATTATTTTTAAAATACTTGTTTTGGGCTTTTCTCACACATTTGTCGTGAGTTATTTTTTTTACTAAGCGATGACCTCTTTGTACATTTTTGTGGATTCAATTTGTGTATGGATTCTTAGAAAACCCCATACACACGAACTCCACTATCCTCAACGTTTGGCTGTTTGTGTATAAGATATCATCGGATCATTTGTGAAGGGAGGAGTAATTGCGTTATGTCTGATGTCTGGGCCTCCCTGTGAAAAACAGTATTTTATCATCTGACTGAACTTTTCAACCTCACATTGTTTAGCTTCAGACATTTAAAGAAAAATACGCAGTTTAAATGAGAAAATACGGAATCCAGATCGGCGGAAAGTACATTTTGAAACTTTTAAACCGGCTGAATAAAAACAAGTGTTGTCGTACTGTATCACAGGAAACACAAAGAGCGTCTCGCATAAACACAGTGTGAGTTCATTACTGTTTGCATAGAAGCCTAATCCAAATTCATAACTTATGGTTGTGTGTTGTCTGGGTTTGCAGGTATGCAATGTATTCTTTATGTTACCATCTCACATGCCAATTTAACCAAGCTGTGTCGCGTGCGTTAATTATTAAGTCTCTTAAAACTACTAAGTTCATCTGTGTTTTTAGAGAAGAGAACCATTTTGTCCGAAAGCCTGAAGGAATACACCGCAAACGGATTTAATGTTGGCTGAACGATGTTAGGCGAGTGCAAGGACAGTCCGGCCTAACCACTGCCTCACAGTGCCTCATGTCATTCATCACAAACATCGCATTGACTCCACATTGAGCCGCCTACGTGTTTCGAGGCCACGTATAGACTGCTACTCAGGTAAAAGTGCAGAACGCTTGATTGAACTGGCATCGGACACAGTTTATCTTAATGAGATCTCAATGTTTCTGGCACCAGGCGCCTGAGTAGGCCTCTGGATGTCGTTCGGCTTTGTCTTGGCACCGTGACAGAGATCTGCCATGTTCGCTCCAGGGACCAAACGCATGTTGTCGAACACCGTTGGAATGTTGTACGCTGTAGACGCATCGATCAAAGAGCCCTGTGTCAGAAATCTGTGCGGTTTGAAGAGCTACCCTTTGCCTCCCAGCAACATCCTTTCACACCGCTGTCCGACCGCTGCCATAATAAACCTTTACAGGGCCACAGAACTTCTCCCGTATAATTTAAAACTGTGCTGTTGCTGCTCTTGTCCTATTTGAGTTAATTTTAATTAAGAGTACTAACTTGTCGTGGGGATTTCCCAATGGCTGCTTGTGTCTCTGATGTAGTTTGTTATCTCTGTCTTACAGCGTGTCTGTTTCGGTACAATGGGCTCTCGTTGGTCTATCTCATTTATCTCCTGCTCATCCCGCTGTTTTCAGAACCCACCAGAACCACAATGCAAGGTAAGAAACTGTTTCTCCGTGATTTGTATTGTCTGTATTAACTATGTTTCTACGGCGGTCATTTATTCTATATAGCTCTTCTACCCTTCATTCTCACGTGGATACCACGTACTGAGACGGCATGTGCTGGTGTGGTATGTGGAATGTAAACTGGTCATTCAGTGAGCAAACGGCCTCTTTCAAGAGCGAGAGGTTAATCGGTTACTTTATCTGGGTTGATGGATGGCCTGGGTGTAAAGGCGGGATTTACACGGCTCAGTGACAGAAACATTTGTAACTCTTTGGCCTCCAGTTTGAGGCGAAGACTGTGATAGGAATTACGGGGTTGGAGTTCTCATTACACTCCAGGGTACACTCCATGCATGCACACACACACACACACACACACACACACATGCACAGACACACACACACATGCACGGACACACACACACACCTGCACAGACACACACACATGCACAGACACACACACATCTGCACAGACACACATGCACAGACACACACACACACTTGCACATACACATATACACAGACTCACCCAAAGCAGTTAGTCAAATATAATACATAACTCCTTTATGCTTCTCCATTTACACATAAACATATTTCTGCAAAAAAGAGCGATGACATATTCAGTAAACATGTGTGACAGCCGGGGATTGGACCACTCAGAGAGGGAGGACAAGACAGAGGGGGGACAAGACAGAGGAAGGACAAGACAGAGGAAGGACAAGACAGAGGGAGGACAAGACAGAGGGAGGACAAGACAGAGGGAGGACAAGACAGAGGGAGGACAAGACAGAGGGAGGACAAGACAGAGGGAGGACAAGACAGAGGGGGACAAGACCAGAGGGAGGACAAGACAGAGGGAGGACAAGACAGAGGGAGGACAAGACAGAGGGAGGACAAGACAGAGGGAGGACAAGACAGAGGGAGGACAAGACAGAGGGAGGACAAGACAGAGGGAGGACAAGACAGAGGGGGACAAGACAGAGGGGGACAAGACAGAGGGGGGGACAAGACAGAGGGGGACAAGACAGAGGGGGACAAGACAGAGGGAGGACAAGACAGAGGGAGGACAAGACAGAGGGAGGACAAGATAGAGGGAGGACAAGACAGAGGGAGGACAAGACATACAGAATAAGATGAAGGAATGCAGCCTCTGCCTATCTGTTTGTCTGTCTGTTTGTCTATCTGCCTTTCTGTCTGTTTGTTTGTCTGTCTGTCTATCTGCCTGTCTGCTGCATTCAGTCCTCCCTCACTTTCCCCTGTGAGTGTTAGCAGGTTACAAGTTCAACTCTCTCTCTCTCTGCCTCTCTCTCTCTCTATCACCCAGCCACTCACTCTCTCGCTCTTTCTCTCTCTCACCCACCGTCTCATTCTCTCTCTCTCGCCCGGACACACTCTCTCTATCTCTCTCTCACTCTGCCTTTCGTTCTCTCTCACCCACCCAGTCATTGTCTCTCACTCACTCACTCTCTTATTAGCCTGTGAAAACTCACCATACACGCAGGCATAAGTGATGTGAATAGTGAGGTACTGGTGGTGTTGTGTGAAACACATATCAACACCCCATCCTGTCCTGTCCCTCATTATTAGCCAGGCCTATTTCAGCGTTGAATAACCTAGCTGTTGTCTGAGGAGAAATACTATTTATTTTAGTCACTACATCTGGTCTTCTGTAGGTCTGCATTTGCACTACATCCTGCCAGAATGTTTGTACCATGGTGAAAGCCAGACCGCTTGTGTATTTTTAAATATATAACCGTATACTGCATTTACTATGTAGAAACACTGTAGTATTTGTGGTCAACTATTGTAACTAGTTTATTGTGGGAATGTTTGTTTTCGTTAAAAGAATATATAGTTTGCACTTTGTTTAGCTTGCCGGGAACCACATTTCGGTTGCCTGGCACAACACAACCAATGGAAATGTCCCAAATAACCCAAACCTGACGAGACAAATCAAATGCAAATAAAACAATTAAAATTAAATAAAGTGCCAGTGAACATTTTTTAAATACTTAGTGACCAGGACTGATCCCAGTTAATGTGAATCTGATTGACAAATGAACCCCCAATAACCCTTATAGTTGATATCTGTGACAGACATTGGCCAAATCCATAGGTGATATGTAAATGCACAGTGGTAGCCAGCACTGCAGGCATCAAAGGATAAACCGTTACATAGAGATACGATACACACACGCAAGTCCAGCTGAGTTCGGCCTGCCTCTCATGCAGCTACACCAACCACGCTCCCCAGACAATAATATGACAGCAAGTTGTTATCCGTTACAGACTGACCATGGAGAGGAACACCCTGAGGTGATTGAGGTCAGGGTTTAACGAGTTCCTATTTCTTTCATCCTGACCTGTAGTAGCTGACTGTAGAGCAGTGGAGAGATTGATACATTCTTTCTCCATCCCATCCCCCCTCGTTACACCTCCAGGACCTGCCTCTCCATCATGTCCTTCATATACCACAATGTTCTGTGACATTCTTACACAGGTCGTCCAAACAGGATTTAGTGACTGTTTCCTCCTCTACAACACCTGGCTTCTGACTCAAAGCCCGGGTTCACAACAGTACAGGCCAGTATGACCGGAGGAAATCCTCACCGTTACCTGAGGTGGGTGCTTTCCTTCCGCCTGGTTGAACAGGGACGAGCAACAGGCGTCACGAACACTTTAATGTGGTTGCCGGTCACAATTGCCTGACTCTGTCTGTGGATTATACGTTAGAAGGAATTTCATTGGCTAGAACGCTTTTCAGTGTCATCCAATCAGTGGTGAGCTGGTCACCTTAATGTCAACACCCCGGACCACAACAGTTGATACGAAAGTAGTTTCCCACGATTACTTGGGTTTTACCGCTACTTCTGCTCACTTCCAGAAATCTCCGAAATCCAGTGACATCACCACAATGGCAGCTCACCTCACCACAGCTATCCATACTGTGGGACAATAACACAAACAGGCATAATCTGGCCTTGGAGAGCTGGATGCAGAAGAGGAGCTTCCTAAGGAAACAGAGCTCAATGGAGAGGGGTCACCAGAAGACCCTGGGCCCACGCCTTCCCAAACCCCTCGGTGAAAAACCCCTGCGTGACTTTTCCTCAGGAAGTTGATGAGTCACCAGCACGGTCGGCCCAAGGAACTGCGTGCCCGTTTGCCACCCCCCCCGTCTCTGTGAATACTGCCTCAATGCAACATATCAACCTTGACCCACTGGGGCCTCATGTTTGGGCCAGCCAACAATGGGGCTTTGACTCGCTGTGTTATTGGGTGTTTTGTAATCCAGACGGAGTTCTAACATCTGGGGATGTTTCACACAGTACAAACCTCTGGTCTTGTTGTTTGAAATTGAAATTGAATCAGATACTTCGTTGGCACAAGACTGAATAATAATAGTGCGAAATTGTTTAGAGAGACTCAGGAATGCTTTTGTCTGCATCATTGTCTGCATCATTATGTCCAAATCTCCGCAACAGGAACACACCCCAATAATCTACACACTTTGTGTTCTTTGTTTAATTTGTTTTTGAAGATGGCAGCAAATAATATTTTTGATGTTTTCTATTTGTGAGGTCTGAATTTATCTTTTCACTTTTAACTCTTTGTAAAACGTAATTTAATTAAAGAGGATACGTAAGTCTGAAGACTCTGAAAGGCAATGATACGTCCGGTACTACAGCTGTTCCACATTAGTTCTGACATAATAACATCCGTACAGTGCTACTGAAATGCACAATCATCTAGAATATTGTTCTGCATTATGCCCATGCCACAGTCTCATATGTTTGGGATTTGCACTCAAGGAATTCACTTTGGGCTGGATATTTATTCCAAGAGAGGCCTTCAGGAGGAAGATGTGAAGGTAACAGTGGCACAATTTGGATTTCGTGCTTGGCCTTAATTAGAGGGTAAGTGCTTTCCACTAGATTGCACCAGACGAAGCAGACTGCAGTGTGCGCAGTATGTAATCTGTAGGGAATGAAGTGTATAGCCAACTCAAAATGAAGGGTTAAAAGGTTTTCTGCTGTATATACATGTAAACTATACAGTGCCCTGTCTTAGGATTGGGAGGGTGATAAATATTTTGCTCTTTGCTCCAGTTGGGATTTAAAATCAAACTCTAACTATTAAGGTTACAGTTAGAGAGTCTCTGATATTTTTCAAGGATATTTGTGTGCTTCGGATTAGTTGTGTCTGCGGTTAGTTACATTATGTTTTGTCAAAATTTGTCAAAGCATAAAAAGCAATTAAACTGGCAGACCAGCAAAGAACGAGGTAGGCGGTCATTCCGTCTGAGGGAATCGCTAACATCCCTACTGTGTGTATACACTAGTAAGAGATTCATTTAGTCAATTAATACTGTGATTTCACCGAGATGACCTGAACAAGTAGTCCACTAAATGATATGAACAGCTTTTGAAAATGACTCCCATGTCAACGAAAATCAACGACGATCTAATTTGTCAACGGGTAGGAGGAACTTTTGCTAACTAAACTACTATCATGACCCACTTGGTTTCCCTTCATTGTTCTCTTGCTCAGACAGTATGGACAAACAAATCACATTTTCTCTCACTAATAAGTAAACAGTCACAGAATCGCAACAAAAAAATTGTGTCTTACTTCCTATTGGTGATTTGTGGTGGTCCATGAAGAGCTGAACACACAAGCAACATGATTGGTCAGGAGCCTAGCAGGCATGCACATTCTCCCTATCAAAACAACGATGGGCCAGACAGAAGCCAAGATGCAACTCGAGCAGTGTTGGCCCCACGGACATCGGGACTCAAGCCGGGAGCCCATTTGAACGCGCTGAGCAGCTCTCACTACCGGTGTTTGGCAGGCTTCACCTCGCCCAGGGACGGTCTTCAAATGCTATCGAATTGAGCGCGTTTCTAAACTCCGATAACAGCGGTGGGAGTGAGAAACGTGTGATGCTCATGCTGCTGAACACACGCAATACTGTGGCCTCTCCCCGTTCACTGGCGTCCCGGGATTTGTGGCTGCAAAAAAAAATGCATTGTGTTAATTTAAAACATTAATTCAGGCACAGTGCTGAGTAGAAATTAGAAAATGAAGTGAGATAGAACGAAGGAGAGGAAGAAAGCCAGGGAGGAGGGAGAACGCGAGACACCAAGGTAGAGAAAGAAAGTAATGAGTTTGTTGTTGTCGCTGCTGTTGAATTATATGCCTACACAACCTATTTTGTCCGAACTAAACCTTGACACAAACCCACATAAACACAAAACATCTGGCCCATATTTGAGCTTCCTGTGTGAGTATCGTTTTTCTACTGACGATGGGACATTCTGTGGTGTTTTTTTGGGGGGGGGGTTCTGGTACATCTAATGACTTCAATACATGATACAACTGTTGGGCAGATGTCTGTCAAATCAGCCATTTTCAACATTCACTTGGAATCAGTGCAAGTTGGTCAGACGTCACGCGTGTCAGCAGTGGGATCACGCGTGTCAGCAGTGGGATCACGCGTGTCAGCAGTGGGATCACGCGTGTCAGCAGTGGGATCACGCGTGTCAGCAGTGGGATCACGCGTGTCAGCAGTGGGATCACGCGTGTCAGCAGTGGGATCACGCGTGTCAGCAGTGGGATCACGCGTGTCAGCAGTGGGATCACGCGTGTCAGCAGTGGGATCACAGTGTGTCAGCAGTGGGATCACAGTGTGTCAGCAGTGGGATCACGCGTGTCAGCAGTGGGATCACGCGTGTCAGCAGTGGGATCACAGTGTGTCAGCAGTGGGATCACAGTGTGTCAGCAGTGGGATCACAGTGTGTCAGCAGTGGGATCACAGTGTGTCAGCAGTGGGATCACAGTGTGTCAGCAGTGGGATCACAGTGTGTCAGCAGTGGGATCACAGTGTGTCAGCAGTGGGATCACGCGTGTCAGCAGTGGGATCACGCGTGTCAGCAGTGGGATCACGCGTGTCAGCAGTGGGATCACAGTGTGTCAGCAGTGGGATCACAGTGTGTCAGCAGTGGGATCACAGTGTGTCAGCAGTGGGATCACAGTGTGTCAGCAGTGGGATCACGCGTGTCAGCAGTGGGATCACGCGTGTCAGCAGTGGGATCACAGTGTGTCAGCAGTGGGATCACAGTGTGTCAGCAGTGGGATCACAGTGTGTCAGCAGTGGGATCACAGTGTGTCAGCAGTGGGATCACAGTGTGTCAGCAGTGGGATCACAGTGTGTCAGCAGTGGGATCACAGTGTGTCTTTTCTGTTAGATGATGTATTGTACTAATAGACTGTATTCTGTGTAGCTCAGTTGTTGGAGTTTAACTTAAATGGAAGGGTTCTGGGTTTAATTCCCACAGGGGCCTTTAGAAAAGAACTATGAAACTGAATGTGCTCACTAGTCTAAATTGTTTTGGATTAGATCGCCTGCTAAATGACTTAAATGCCTTGTGAAATTGATTGAACTGGCAGAAACATTTCATTTTTTCTCCTACTGTCTTCAGATGACCTGTGTCCTTTATCCATCTCGATGCAAGCCTTTCAGTCAGCCTTCTGTCAGCCGATCAATCACCTCTAAGCATTAAGCTCTGTTTTAATCCATCTCCTTGCCAGATAGTGAGCTCACCAGGTGATTAGGTTGATCTTTGTCTGATAGTCCCTGGGCTGCCAAAAACATCTCTGGGAAAATACTGGCCAGTGCTCTATCAAATGGTTTTGGAGGTGAACAACAGCAGGCCTATCTGGGTATTTTCCTTCCAGTTTGATCTCGAGTTGAGAAATGATCAATGTTATCTTGGATTCTTGTCGATTCTGATTTGGACTGTACTTCAAGAGTGTCCTGCAATCCGTACTTCTTATGTAAAACATGTAATTAATCAATGTACAACTTTGGCAATATAACAGAGCATGTTAAAACTACGAAGACCTGTGCAATTCCACAGACACCACCGTGTCTGTCGGCTCTGCAATTTCATTGGATAATGAGAATCTGACACTCTGTATGAAGAAATGTTTATTCGATAAATCACCTGTTCCCTCCCTTTCAGGCCACACAGGACGTCTGCTTAAGTCCTTGTGCTTCACCAGTTTGACCTTCTTACTGCTGAATATCATCTACCAGATCACCATCAACAGTCTGCTAGCAGGGGAGAACATAAATCCTAACTTCAATTGTAAGTACCAACCTTCTCCAGGCAACTACCTTCCTTGTCAATTGTAACTTTGCACTCTGAATACGACATACTTTCCCAACGGCTCAGTAAGGAAGGAGGTGCCACTGGTGCTTTAAATGGTTTCCAAATGCACTTCCAAATGTTCTAGGGTCCACATTCATATTTAGTAACTGGATCGAGCGACGGCCACGTGTAGGTGGGTGTGAAACCCAGCTCCATCGACTGTCTCCCGACGGGCAGGGGTGACAGGTTACACGCCTGGATCAGGTTACCCACTTGCCTCGACACCAGGCTGTTTAAGGGCACAACACAAGCCTGGGCACATGCCCAGTGCCGGTCTCCCCCGCTGCTGCACAGCGCTGGAATAGCTCCCCTAGAGCAACGAAAGCCACAACATCTGCCCTCAAGATGAGGATAAACACAATGAAAAGAAATGCCTCCCTCAAAACCAGTCATTCCGAACGACGTGCATTTAATCGGCAACGAAATTCAGGGCGAAAGTTGTCTTGTCTCACGCGGGTCGTGTGGCTCCGTGAAAGATCCCAGCGTCGCCCCGCGCCGCAGTGTTGTCAAGGGACGGAACAAAGACAACCGCAGAAAGACAACCGCGTGACAATTCACCGAGTGCTGAAAAGCAGGGGCAATTGTATCTGTGTGAGACATGTCAATAGATGTTTGAGGACGTTTTGGGACTTTGTTGTATCTACTTTGAGCCTGTGTCTAGACAGGAGACTGCTAACGCTAAAGCTTTTCTCTTCTTTCAATACTGATGACAATTGGCTGAGAGGATAAATGAGGTAATGCTGGAGACAGTTGTATTCCAAACGCACAAAAGCAAGAATAATAGAACACGCCATTGGCGTGCTCTTAGGTGTGATAATAGTAAGTAAAATATACTCAAAAGGTGTGTGGAAATTTAACCTCATGTCCCGTTCGGCTGCCAAATAATATTAGAGAGGTTTAGACGGTGTACTACATGAAGGATCTATTTAGACCATTTAACATTTAAGGAAATGTATTGTCCAGATTCCACTGTTTAAACCAGATTAGCTCAAATCTGGACTGCGATTGTGAGACCAGTTAATTCGTTTCAGTCATTCTGTGTGAGTGTGTCCTGATTGGCTAAGACCCCGTGCCAGCGAGTGATTGTAAGATGAACAACGGGAGAGTTGCTAGGCTCCCAGATGAGGCAGTATGGGTAACGGTACGGGTAACGGTCAGAGGTCAATTGCACAGGGAAGCCAATGGCAGCATGGTAGACTGTGAGTCAGCGGTCGGCCGAGGCACATGCCAGACAGATGTGTGTGTTTGTGTGCGTGTGTGTGTGCGTCTGTGTGTGTGGGTGTGTGTGTGTCGTGTCACTCCACATGTGTCATGTCTGGACCTGACATGCTACATCTGTTCACCCCTGTTGAGGCTTTGCTCTAGTATTTGTTCGTTGCTTTTATTTCTGCAATTCCTGTTCCTGTCTCATTCCTACACAGTGGGGATCTCGCTTATTTAGGACTCCTCAAAATATCTTCAGAAAACAACGGCGGTTGCTACGTTTTGCCCGCTCTGGGTACCAAACCCAAACACTATAACTTTTGAACAGAGTGGGTTATAAAGGCATTTTGTTTTGCGAATTTGTCTTGATATTAAGTTACATGTTTTTGTCATTGTTTGTTGCTCACCCCTGTGAGAGATCCGTTCCATGTCAGGAAACAGCTGCCCTTGGTTTGCTGTGAATTATCAGGGTGGACATTCAGAACCAAATGCAACAGGCTCTATCACTGCAAGTGTCCATAAGATACTTTGTGAAGAAAGGATACTGGTAATATGTTGAAATAAACTTATCTTTTAAAATAGTATTATAATAACGTGTTTGGTACAAAAACCATATAAATATGGTTATATAAATATATATATACTGGTATATAAACACAATAAATACGCTATAAATATCTACTAAATTTATACACACACTCTCTATATATCTACTATATATATACACTATAAATATCTACTAAATTTATACACACACTCTCTATATATCTACTATATATATACACTATAAATATCTACTAAATTTATACACACACTCTCTATATATCTACTATATATATACACTATAAATATCTACTAAATTTATACACACACTCTCTATATATCTACTATAAATATATACTATAAATATCTACTAAATTTATACACACACTCTCTATATATCTACTATATATATATATATATATATATATTATTTATCAGCTTGTGAAGCGCTCACATCCGACCATTAGCCTGTTTAACCTGGGGCATTGATGGAGGCATTAATTAAAAAATATGTCTGAAAAAAGACTTTTATGCTAGCCAATAAATGATCGACCGATTATAAATGAGCATATTCCTCTGGAGCAGCACAGCGGCTACAGGTAACTGAAGACATGTGTTGTCTGTGTACAGTCCTATCGGGCTAATAGTTTCAACGTTGTAACCCTGGTGTCCACATACTGACAAGTAACAGGGGTCCTGTGGAGGACAGGGAAATCACTCCTGATGGATGGGAGCGTTTCAGGACGGACTGCCCTGTCACGCCTGTTGACCGGTAAAACCCTTCTTGTTATGTGAGCGCTGTGATAAGAAGCAGAAAGGCTCGGTGAGATATTTTGTTTGACTGTCCGTACCTGCCGCCAGTGTTCCCTGTTGACAACATATTTATAATGTCCTTCCGAAAATGCATGTATAAACAGTTAAAATAAAGTTCTGTATATTAGTGCTGCTTTGAACTTGCTCCCCTCACAACCCCCGCAGTTAGCAGCAGCGGTGACATCACATCGGTAGCTAAATGGGAAGCCCAGCGCAGACAAGAAGCACCTCTTAACACAAAGAAGCTTATCTGATTGGCCATTAGGTAAACCCTGTTACCGTGGTTATTTTTTTGACCCATGCCTGAGTGTGTGTGTGTAGTGCCTGTGTGTGTGGGTGTGTGTGTGTGTGTGTGTGTGTGTGTAGTGCCCGTGTGTGTGTGTATTGCTTGTGTGTGTGTGTAGTGCCTGTGTGTGTGTGTGTGTGTGTAGTGCCCGTTTGTGTGTAGTGCCTGTGTGTGTGTGTGTGTGTAGTGCCCGTTTGTGTGTAGTGCCTGTGTGTGTGTGTGTGTGTGTGTGGTGCCCGTGTGTGTGTGTGTGTGTAGTTCCTGTGTGTGTGTGTAGTGCCTGTGTGTAGTTCCTGTGTGTGTAGTGCCTGAGTGTGTGTGTGTGTGTGTGTAGTTCCTGTGTGTGTGTGTGTAGTTCCTGTGTGTGTGTGTGTAGTTCCTGTGTGTGTGTGTGTAGTGCCCGTGTGTGTGTGTGTACACTACTGAAAGGAGGCTTGATGAAGAGGGATTAGTCAACAAGGCCTCAGGTGGCAGGAAGTTCACGTTTTATTGGTCTTGCACAGAGGATATACAGGGCAGTATACATGAAAATGGGCTTTACAGGACGAGACTTTAAAGTTGAGGAGAACGTCCAGTGGCGCACCCACTGCACTCCAATGGCACACCCACTGCACTCCAATGGCACACCCACTGCACTCCAATGGCACACCCACTGCACTCCAATGGCACACCCGCTGCACTCCAATGGCACACCCACTGCACTCCAATGGCACACCCACTGCACTCCAATGGCACACCCACTGCACTCCAATGGCACACCCACTGCACTCCAGCCGTACCCTCCCGGGTGACATTTCACGCCTGCATCCCAGCAGGAGGTTGGCGCATATTTCGGCAGTGCCAAAAATGACATCTACTTCCCGAACTCTCAGTAATAGCTGTTGGCGGAGGATAAATCTCCACCGTAAAAATGAGCCTGCTGCAAACGCCGCTGTGTCCCTCGGAGAGTTGGAGCCTGGAGCGAAGCGGATGAGGTACGGAGAAACACACAATCACCCTTTCTGAGGCGGTAATCTGGGGTGAGATTAAAGTGGATGAAAAATGAGTCCTTCTGCTATAAGTGAGTGTTGTGGAATTAGGAAGAGAGACATGATAGGGAGCCAGAGTTACTGGGTAAAGACACAATCAATCAATCAAATGTATTTTATAAAAGCCTTTTTACAGCTCCAGTTGAACAACATGTTTTGTGCACAGTGGCTAGGAAACTCCCTGATAGGGTCGGATTAAGGAGGAAACCTAGAGAGGAACCTGGCACAAAATGTAAAAAAATTTTTTTTGCTTTTGTGGTATTATGTGCAGATTGATGCAAAAAAAAAAATTATAACACAAACGTCCATAAAACATTTTTTTTTTTAAAACCGGGCTGAATATTTTCCAAAAGCGTTGCGTGTCTAATCGTGTGACAGAACTAACCAGCAGCAGCTTTCCCTTGACTGGGACCCTCTATTTTGCCGTTCGCTGATTTGTCCGATCATCAGATGGGCACTTGGTCAGTCGACAACCAGCAGACGCCACATTGACCAGGTGTGCGTCTGTCTGTTTGTCTGTTTCCAATAGAATATCTGAACTACAGTTCAGGATGGAATGATTAATAAGAGACTCCCAGGAAGGAAAAGGCCATAACGTTTTACATCTTCCTCCACTGCCATAACTGCAGTCAATCTCAACGTCTGTTGTTCAACAGAAAATATGCAACGAGTGTGCAGTACTTTACCTCACATGTCCACAATAGACGCGTGTCTATATGATATCCTCCCAATATGCAACGAGTGTGCAGTACTTTACCTCACATGTCCACAGTAGACGCGTGTCTATATGATATCCTCCCAATATGCAACGAGTGTGCAGTACTTTACCTCACATGTCCACAATAGACGCGTGTCGATATGATATCCTCCCAATATGCAACGAGTGTGCAGTACTTTACCTCACATGTCCACAATAGACGGGTGTCTATGATATCCTCCCAATATGCAACGAGTGTGCAGTACTTTACCTCACATGTCCACAATAGACGGGTGTCTATGACATCCTCCCAATATGCAACGAGTGTGCAGTACTTTACCTCACATGTCCACAATAGACGCGTGTCTATATGATATCCTCCCAATATGCAACGAGTGTGCAGTACTTTACCTCACATGTCCACAATAGACGCGTGTCGATATGATATCCTCCCAATATGCAACGAGTGTGCAGTACTTTACCTCACATGTCCACAATAGACGGGTGTCTATGACATCCTCCCAATATGCAACGAGTGTGCAGTACTTTACCTCACATGTCCACAATAGACGCGTGTCTATATGATATCCTCCCAATATGCAACGAGTGTGCAGTACTTTACCTCACATGTCCACAATAGACGGGTGTCTATGACATCCTCCCAATATGCAACGAGTGTGCAGTACTTTACCTCACATGTCCACAATAGACGCGTGTCTATATGATATCCTCCCAATATGCAACGAGTGTGCAGTACTTTACCTCACATGTCCACAATAGACGGGTGTCTATGACATCCTCCCAATATGCAACGAGTGTGCAGTACTTTACCTCACATGTCCACAATAGACGCGTGTCTATATGATATCCCTCCAGAAATAACACGACCGCGGATGCAATTGAAACCCACAATGCACGTAAACTAAAAGCAATTCCCCGTTTTACTTCGTAGTTGAAGAATGTAAGGAATTTCATAATAATTGGCAAGTTTTTACAAGGTGTTTGAAGAGCAGTTGTTTACGTTGTCTAAGCATTGTGCAGACGTGGGAAGTTCTGGCTTTGTATGTTCCTATGTGGTCCAGTAAATCGTTTGGGCTGTTTTGAGCCTAGTTTTCCCTAAACGGTCATCATCTGTGAAAAAGCAATTTTCAGCCAAAGGAAAACATTGTGCTCCGCTGCACAGAATCTAAAATGGCTTACTCTCAGCAGACACAAGAAGTCGATGTGGTTTTTCTGCCGGTATAATTGCTCTATTGTTACCGGACTGTTTTTACCACAGGTGTTTTTAAATTGTTATTTGTGAACAGAAATGAACTGTTGACAAACTTGTTAACCTTGGATAGAGGGAGTGAAAGAGGAAGAGGGGGAGGGATAGGGGGTCAGAATGAAAGAGAGAGAGGAAGAAGGAGAGAGTGGGAGAGATCAGTGAAACTATACTTAGCTCACCACTGTACATCCTTCAATCCGTGTTCGGCTAATGCAGGTATGTAGCTAGTCTAAGCAGGGGGCGTATCCATGTTGACAGACAAATGTTATAATTACAACTTCTAAAGCTTTGCTGATCCACCAGAATCTTTGATGGGCAGCTTAGCCTAATTTAACTTCCTCCTTTGCCCTGATATCTAGTTGAAGTTTGCCGAACTGCACAATAGCAGTAGATTAGTTGCTATGCCAATTATTTCTGTTTTTGTTCTTTTCATCCCTGTTTGTCATCCTTTCCCATTTGTATATACTTTAATAAAATAAGTGGCCCTGTCCCGGGATTTTAGGAGACTTGAATATCAAGTCATGTCTTCTCGGTAGGAATTAACGCCAAGCGATTCAGATTTAGTTTCTTCCACAGGAAGCCGGTTGGTTCAACCTGTGTGAAAGCATGTTCGCTCCACTTATTAATACATTTTATCAGAACCTCCTAGGTCATCTCTGCTGATGATGTATCCCCTCAAATTGATGTCTATGTTTTTAGCATTTTAATGGTCGACATCACTACAAAAGTAAACAAATTCAGTATTAGACATCGCGTGAACATGACGGAGGAACATCGTCGGCGAATCTTCGGAAAGTAACAGATTGATTTTGATTTCAAAAGAGTGACAATCCCACACCGAGGGGACTGTTAGAGGATTGATTAAAATATCACAAGCATGTATGTGTTTCCTCACAAAAGAGCTGCAGGTTGGCAGTGCGCGTGTGTGTGTGTGTTAACATTATTAAGCCATTGGTTTATTATGTACGGATGCACATTATGACTCTCACAAGTAATTTCACCCACTGGCTTAAAGCTGCCAAACTGCTGCTTAACCATCCCTGTCTTTCTAAAACATTTCCTGTCATTTTCCTAATTATTAAGTCTTTCAGGCGATCTCTTAAGCCAGTACATGTTAGTGAGTCAATGTGTCTGTTCCGCACTCCTTTAGGTCTGTACATTGGTCCGTCAAAGGGAACCACTGCGATTCAGATGTAGACGTTATTCTTACCCGAGGCTTTTGCTACTTACTTTTTTTGCCTTTGTAATTTGTATCTACAAAGTTGGTATAGCTCCTGTCAGTGGTGTTTTTCTTTCAGCAATACACACTTTGACTGTTAATGTGAGCTTTTTCTGTTTTACATGGGCTCATTTAGCATTTTAACCGACACGCACATTATTCTGTCAGGCCAGAATCGATTTACGTAACTTGACTCCAACTATATGCGTTCACTCCAGAAATATAAACACACAAATCCTGAGGCGCCACTCATGTGAAGGGCGGAGTTTTTCATACCTAAAAAACTGCCTACTCAAAGTCAGCTGAGTCAAACTAGCTCCGTGCATCGAATTTAGAAAAACATAGAATCAAACAAGTATGACATTTCCCATGGCCTTGCATAAATCTGGATTTGCCGGCTGTATTATAGCCTGAAATATTGGGTAGACGAACAGCATGGCAGGAAGCAAAGTAGACGAGGTGCACATGACGTAAGCCAAAAACCTGGCCTCAACTATGACGTACCGGTACATTTTATTCGGCTTTACTTTGTTAACTGCCAGGGATTCGTATACAAGAAAAAATCCTTAAAGGAACTTTTAACATGGTTTTAGTAGTTAGAACACATGCAAAATAGTTTTTTATAGTGATATGACTGTAAGGATCACTGGGACAGTGAGGTTTGAGCGGATCAGAATATTAGCTAATATGCGCAACAGAAATAGCATATCATGTAACTACCATGTATCACAGACACTTTTTGTAACTATGTAGCTATTTGACAATATGTTGGTGTTAAAACTGTCATATCTGTGTAGTTACATAGGTAAAGGCCAACTGAAGTTGAAGTGTTAATGACAAATGTGATTTAGGTCAACTTTAATACATTCATGTTACATAGAGTATATGACTTCCTCAGCACAGTAGACACTGCAGTGTTAAATATTCATCTTTAATCAGGATGATGTCATCATCAGTTATCTCACTCATTGACATGTTTCTCATTCGAGGAGCGTCTATTAGCCAGACAGTTAATGAGCTTTTGTAAGAGCTGATTGGCTGCCTATGCACTGTCTCATTGGCCAGTAATTAGGGTGACTATCCTCGCTATCTGGGAGGGTTTTCAGTGCTTTGGGAGTTGACACGTAGCAGTAGAACGCGTCTCTCTCACCCAGACGGGCCCACGAATGCCCTGGAAAGACCCTGTAAACACATCGTATCCCAAAGTGTCCCAAATATAGCTAAATCCAAAATGTGTTGACAACAGCACTTGATGTTGGCAACACAAACGGATGTGTGTTTAAACCAGAGGAGGAAGACTTGGTGGGGAAGACAGGGTGAGGACTTGGGGGAAGACAGACGTGGAGGACGACAGACGTGGAGGACGACAGACGTGGGGGACGACAGATGTGGGGGACGACAGATGTGGGGGACGACAGACGGAACAGACAGGAACCAGATAAGCCCACTGCCAGATGACTCATATGTACAGAGGATGACGGCGTTCAGTAGGACAGGTCTCCACCAGGGAGTGGAGGTGCACGGTCTGACTCAGTGTGAACGAGAAGTGTTTGTGTTGGGGGTGGTGGGGTGGAGGACGGGGATGAGGGAGAGGTGGTGGAGGGAGGAAAGAGGGGCAGAGAGGTTAGAGAAAATAGGTTTTTGAAAGGGAATCTTTTTTGGCTTCTATCAAGGACAGAAAACACGTGTGTGTGTATTAACTGTTCCAACATATGGTTTGAATCTGGGTTATCTTCCTATTCAGGGTCACTGTCCGGCGGCACACCGGGTCAATAATCTAATACTTCAAATCATATAATCTTGTCATAGTCTGAAAGATCTGCCACGTTTGTTGCAAAAGGGGAATTACATCCTGTTCCAGCTATATATAACTTGGGTCCAGTCAAAAATAAATTTATAAAACTTCCACTTTCAGGTTATGTCAATGCTCCCTCAGGTTGCCAAAACTCCTGGTGAATGATTGGAAGGCACTTTGGGATAAAGGATTGTTACATAAAACGTGTGCTAGTTAAGAATCCTCCATATTTAGCTCATCTGCAGAGTGTTGAATAGTGGTTAACTTTGTTGTGTTAATTCTGACATCTGTTGTCTTGTATGCAGGTTCAACATGGGAGAAGACGTTGCGACAGCTGGGCTTAGAAAAGTAGGTGACAAACCCATATTCCATGCAATCTAAACATTACCTACAGTATATGTGTACATTACCTACAGTATATGTGTACATTATCTACAGTATATGTGTACATTATCTACAGTATATGTGTACATTATCTACAGTATATGTGTACATTATCTTCTGTATATGTGTACATTATCTACAGTATATGTGTACATTATCTACTGTATATGTGTACATTATCTACTGTATATGTGTACATTATCTACTGTATATGTGTACATTATCCACAGTATATGTGTACATTATCCACAGTATATGTGTACATTATCTACTGTATATGTGTACATTATCCACAGTATATGTGTACATTATCTACAGTATATGTGTACATTATCTACAGTATATGTGTACATTATCTACAGTATATGTGTACATTATCCACAGTATATGTGTACATTATCCACAGTATATGTGTACATTATCCACAGTATATGTGTACATTATCCACTGTATATGTGTACATTATCCACTGTATATGTGTACATTATTATCTACATTATCTGTATATGTGTACATTATCTACAGTATACTGTACATTATATATGTGTACATTATTAACTGTATATGTGTACATTATCTACTGTATATGTGTACATTATCTACACTGTATATGTGTACATTATCCACAGTATATGTGTACATTATCCACAGTATATGTGTACATTATCTACTGTATATGTGTACATTATCCACAGTATATGTGTACATTATCAACTGTATATGTGTACATTATCTACTGTATATGTGTACATTATCCACAGTATATGTGTACATTATCCACAGTATATGTGTACATTATTAACTGTATATGTGTACATTATCTACTGTATATGTGTACATTATCTACACTGTATATGTGTACATTATCTTCTGTATATGTGTACATTATCCACAGTATATGTGTACATTATCTACTGTATATGTGTACATTATCCACAGTATATGTGTACATTATCAACTGTATATGTGTACATTATCTACTGTATATGTGTACATTATCTACACTGTATATGTGTACATTATATTCTGTATATGTGTACATTATCTACAGTATATGTGTACATTATCTACAGTATATGTGTACATTATCCACAGTATATGTGTACATTATCAACTGTATATGTGTACATTATCTACTGTATATGTGTACATTATCCACAGTATATGTGTACATTATCCACAGTATATGTGTACATTATCTACTGTATATGTGTACATTATCTACTGTATATGTGTACATTATCCACAGTATGTGTGTACATTATCTTCTGTATATGTGTACATTATCCACAGTATATGTGTACATTATCTACTGTATATGTGTACATTATCCACAGTATATGTGTACATTATCAACTGTATATGTGTACATTTATTCAAGCTTACATTCACGCCACACCTATTATTTGGTAAACACTCAAATATGCACGTTTTATGAGGCAAACTGCCTGAATCAAGCAGTCTAGGTTCCCATCTCACAAACTTGATTTACTCCTGTAGGGCCCTAACATATAAAAGAGTGAGCTTTCCAAAGAGATACATTTGTAGGCCTGCATCAGAATCTCTCTCTATCAAGAGTGCCACAAAGTGAGTGATGGTGCCAAGTTTGGAGAAGAAAGACCGTTCCAGAGATGGGCTGCTTCTCAAAGCTGTAATCTGACGATGCGTTTCCCTTAAATGTCAATCCTCCATGCTGCTTGTTTCTGTGAACACTGATAGATCTAACGGCAACAGACTCAGAGTGACCACAGCGTCTGCTTTTCTTTGAAATGTAATACTTATTTAAAAATTGCCATTAAACATAACCTCCTGTCCAAATACGGACGTCCAAACAAAGTGTTGACAGACTTCAGTCCATTTCCCGGCATATTATATTTGGAAAGTTCATGTCTCACTTGCATCAATGGGTTATGTCATGACTGCATGCTGTTCAACGCTTTGTTGATGCAATCAAATACCTCAGAGTCAGATAGGTGCCTCGTCCCCAGCTGTGGTTCGAGGGAATCGCCAGCCGTAAAATAACAGACTCAACAAACCAGAGGTTTTGGTGTTTTTGCAAGTCTCCACCCATGCTACGTTGTGTCATAGCGGACGTGTGGGCGTTTATTTTCCCAGCATTGGCTGTCATGGTTGGTGCGGCCGCTGTGTTCGTTGAGATTACGATTGTATAACTGTCACTCATATTCCCGCGCCAGATGTGGCGCACACAGTAGAACTGCCCGGTCTCCCATGCTGTGCAGCGTCTCTGCGGCCGGGGTAATTAGTGGGGCCATTAATGGGATCCCGGGGTGATCCGTGGCTACAGACACGGTGATGTCAACTGACAGGCATTGAATGTGCTACCGCTCACCGGGTTAAAGCAACATCCAACTGGGCCGGGGCCAAACCTAATGATTAATGTGATAATACAGGCCGGATTGAAGCTGCTGGCATTCCTCCGGTGTTAGGTTATGAGCAAACCTTTGGGAGGGGTTTCCCAACAAGCTTTGGGAAGTGATAAAAACACACAGACAGACATGGATAGGCCTGTCATGGTTACCACTCTGTCGTCTTTGATTGTCTGTCTAACGGCCAGTCAGCCTGTTGCTATCATTGTGCGTTGATGCAGTATGATCTTATACTTGTGAAAACACACTGCAAGAGTGAGAGAAAATAAAAGACAGAACTAGCGCAGTTGTATGAGATGAGACATCGGCACTTCTCATTATAATGGTTACTCAGCAGCATGGTTCTGCTCAACAAGAGCTCCACTGTTGCCTCTCTTAGTCCAGGTTGCTGCGGCTGTTGCTGCCACAGCTCCTCTACCCATGTCACATTGCGCCTTCGGGGGATTTTAGAAAGCAGTTGAGTGACACTGATTCATCTAGAGTGGCCTGGTCCTCTAATGGAGCCCCAGTTTCACATAACATACAGCACTGGAGAGCGACTGTTACAACTAACGAGGGAGTGCCATTAAGGGCTACAGAAGCTCAGTTGGTAAAGCAGGACGCTTATGGGATTGATTCCCACTCGAGGCCATGTAAAACAAAGACTCACGCACTCTCTACAGTAAGCTATTCCAGATTTGAATGTCACATACGTTATTTGTAATGTAAATCAAATGAATGTTAAACTAGTGCCCGGTCCTTTAGTCGTTTGTTTTTTACGTATATATGCACGTACTGACTACTCTGTATTTCTGCTACATGTAAAGTTATTTCATTTAACCTGTGCTTTTCTTTAACAAACAAGAAAATGTCTAAGTGACCCCAAACATTTGGACGGTAGTGTATGAAACAAATAAGTCTGAATATTTATGTTATGTAGCAACACAAGGTGTTAATTGCTATGTGCGCTTTCTTTGACAAATGACAGTTTTTTGGCCAAACACTCATTGACTAATACTAGCATGTTATATTGCTTTACGGTGACAAAGTGTGTCTGAACTGCAGAACTTAACCTTTCAACAGCAGTCCATAGTTACAGCATACCAGCTCCGCCCCTACGACTGTGTGTCTGAGTGATACCTGTAATTTCACCTGGCTGGCCAGGAAGAGGGTATGTGTGTGTGTGTGTGTGTTTGTGCTGAGTGTGTGTGTGTGTGTGGGTTTGTGCTGAGTGCTTGGGGCTTCTGTATAAGTCATGTATCTGTCTGGAGGCTATAGATACATTGAAGAAAGAAAAAAACATGACTTAGTACTTGGTGGCAAAACCCCTTTTGGCAATCACAGAGGCCAGACGTTTTTTTGTAGTTGGCCACCTGGTTTGCACACATCTCAGACGGGATTTTGTCCCACTGCTCTCTGCAGATCTTCTCTGAGTCATTAAGGTTTCGAGTCTGGTGTTTGGCAACTCAAACTTTCAGCTCCCTCCACATATTTTCTATGGGATTAAGGTCTGAAGACTGGCTAGGCCTCTCCAGGACCTTAATGTGCTTCTTCTTGAGCCACTCTTTTGTTGCCTTGGCCATGTGTTTTGGGTCATTGTCATGATGGAATACTCAACCACAACCTGTTTTCAATGCCCTGGCTGAGGGAAGGAGGTTCTAACCCAAGATTTGACGGTACATGGCCCCATCCATCGTCCCTTTAATGCAGTGAAGTTGTCCTTAGCAGAAAAACACCCCCAAAGCATGATGTTTCCACCTGCATGTTTGACGGTGGGGATGGTGTGCTTGGGGTCATAGGCAGCATTATTCCTCCTCCAAACAGGGCGAGTTGATGCCAAATAGCTTGATTTTGGTCTCGTCTGACCGCAACACTTTCACCCAGTTCTCCTCTGAATCATTCAGATGTTCATTTACAAACTTCAGACGGGCCAGTACATGTGCTTTCTTGAGCAGGGGGAACGTGCGAAGCTGCAGGATTTCAGTCCTTCACGGCATAGCGTGTTACCAATTGTTGTCTTGGTGACTATGGTCCCGGCTGCCTTGAGATCATTTACAAGATCATCCTTACACACACCCTAGTCTACTGTAAACATATACCCTACTTTACTATACACGTACCCTAGGCTATTATACTCACACTTTAGTCTACTGTAAACATATACCCTACTATACTATACACGTACCCTAGGCTATTATACTCACACTTTAGTCTACTGTAAACATATACCCTACTTTACTATACACATACCCTAGGCTATTATACTCACACTTTAGTCTACTGTAAACATATACCCTACTTTACTATACACGTACCCTAGGCTATTATACTCACACTTTAGTCTACTGTAAACATATACCCTACTTTACTATACACGTACCCTAGGCTATTATACTCACACCCTAGTCTACTGTAAACATATACCCTACTATACTATACACGTACCCTAGTCTATTATACACACACCCTAGTCTACTGTAAACATATACCCTACTATACTATACATGTACCCTAGTCTATTATACACACACCCTAGTCTACTTTAAACATATACCCTACTATACTATACATGTACCCTAGTCTATTATACTCACACCCTAGTCTACTGTAAACATATACCCTACTTTACTATACACGTACCCTAGTCTATTATACTCACACCCTAGTCTACTGTAAACATATACCCTACTATACTATACATGTACCCTAGTCTATTATACTCACACCCTAGTCTACTGTAAACATATACCCTACTATACTATACACGTACCCTAGGCTATTATACTCACACCCTAGTCTACTGTAAACATATACCCTACTATACTATACACGTACCCTAGTCTATTATACACACACCCTAGTCTACTGTAAACATATACCCTACTATACTATACATATACCCTAGTCTATTATACACACACCCTAGTCTACTTTAAACATATACCCATCTATACTATACACGTACCCTAGTCTATTATACTCACACCCTAGTCTACTGTAAACACATACCCTACTATACTATACACGTACCCTAGGCTATTATACTCACACTTTAGTCTACTGTAAACATATACCCTACTATACTATACACGTACCCTAGTCTATTATACTCACACCCTAGTCTACTGTAAACATATACCCTACTATACTATACATGTACCCTAGTCTATTATACTCACACTTTAGTCTACTTTAAACATATACCCTACTATACTATACACGTACCCTAGTCTATTATACTCACACCCTAGTCTACTGTAAACATATACCCTACTATACTATGCATGTACCCTAGGCTATTATACACACACCCTAGTCTACTGTAAACATATACCCTACTATACTATACATGTACCCTAGTCTATTATACTCACACTTTAGTCTACTGTAAACATATACCCTACTATACTATACATGTACCCTAGGCTATTATACTCACACTTTAGTCTACTGTAAACATATACCCTACTATACTATACATGTACCATAGGCTATTATACTCACACTTTAGTCTACTGTAAACATATACCCTACTATACTATACACGTACCCTAGTCTATTATACTCACACCCTAGTCTACTGTAAACATATACCCTACTTTACTATACACGTACCCTAGGCTATTATACTCACACTTTAGTCTACTTTAAACATATACCCTACTTTACTATACACGTACCCTAGGCTATTATACTCACACTTTAGTCTACTTTAAACATATACCCTACTATACTATACACGTACCCTAGGCTATTATACTCACACTTTAGTCTACTGTAAACATATACCCTACTATACTATACATGTACCCTAGTCTATTATACACACACCCTAGTCTACTGTAAACATATACCCTACTATACTATACATGTACCCTAGTCTATTATACTCACACCTAGTCTACTGTAAACATATACCCTACTATACTATACACGTACCCTAGTCTATTATACACACACCCTAGTCTACTGTAAACATATACCCTACTATACTATACATGTACCCTAGTCTATTATACTCACACCCTAGTCTACTGTAAACATATACCCTACTATACTATACATGTACCCTAGTCTATTATACTCACACCCTAGTCTACTGTAAACATATACCCTACTATACTATACATGTACCCTAGGCTATTATACTCACACTTTAGTCTACTTTAAACATATACCCTACTATACTATACACGTACCCTAGTCTATTATACTCACACCCTAGTCTACTGTAAACATATACCCTACTATACTATACATGTACCCTAGTCTATTATACTCACACCCTAGTCTACTGTAAACATATATGAGAGTCTGTAATACAGATTATACCATAGCCAATTATACACATGTGTTCCTGTTAAACACAGCATTACAAAACATGTCATTCATGCTGATGTAGAATTCCCAAATCAGCAGTTTAACATCAGGACGTGCATGATGTTGGTGTGATCCCACCAGCTGGCCAGGTGCTGCCAGACTGGAATATCTGCCAGGGATTTGCCAGGCCTGAATCCTACCACTGTGCTGCCTTGCTTCTCTTGGCCGGGCAGTTTGTGGACCCTGTCAGTCTGTGGACGCTGCCAGTCTGTGCCAGGGCCGTGCCGTACTGGGGGCAGCACGCCAGCGTCCTCTGTTTACTGTACAAACAATTAAGGTGTAATTGCTGTCTACTGAGCGGCTGGAGAATACAGGCCGGTGTGTGCAATGTCCCAGCCGAAACGATTTACAAGGATTTCAGGTGAAGTGGGGAGGAAGTGTTTCATGTACGGAAATAAAAATGACAACAAGCAGTGTGTTATCTTCAGGTATCAAGGTTGGAGTGAAACATACCATTTTGTATTTCTATGATTGAATTGCCAACTTTGCCATATTGTTTACTCCATTTCATTCACAACTTAATATTTTCTATTCCTTTTCATGGTCCTATTCCAGTTTTTGTATTGAAGAAGCAGAAAAGCAAAATGGTTTCCTCAAAGCAAACATTTCTTTGACTCTAAGCAATAGCTCTTATATGAAAATGAGAGGAAAACTAGTGATACTGTATTGTTTCTTTTTCTTCCTCCCATGTGCTCGCTGACTCAAAGCAAACATTGGAGTTAAATTAATCTACCTCACAACCTGTCCTCCATTTTGTGGGGAAATGCCAGTAGTTGGAGTAAACAGATCCAGACCTGTACCTAAGTACACTCAGTATGAACGTTGGCAGAGACTGTTTCTCCAATGCAAAGCGCCTATGTAGGCAATCTTATGTCGACATTATCTTGAGTCCGTTAGTATAAAGAGTCTAACGAACGAGCAAAGCTCAAATTAAAACGTAGGCTTCAATATAGTTGTATTCAAATGTGTTATGGCGGAACGACGGTAACCATCTTGGACGCTGGCGTGACGGCGGGAGCCATCGTGGGCGCTGGCGTGACGGCAACAGCCATCTTGATACGTAAGTAATGACGTGAACGCTGGCGTGACGGCGACCATCTCAGGCGCAAGCGTGGTGGCGACCATCTCAGGCGCTGGCTCCTGTCCAGCCATGTCCTCCACCACGTCCTTCAGATACCCAAAAGTAAAACAAAGAACTGGCTGGCTCAAATCCCAACATAAAGTGACAGATTACTAACAGCTGTGACCACGTGAAAGAGGAAGTAATCAATTCTGAACTTGGACTGTCAAGCAGCTCCAGAAGAATTTTGATCTTAAGCCTCTGTGTTCGAAACAGCTCGAGCCTTTACATTCGCATGTAAGTCATTTAGCAGCTACTCTTATTCTCAACAGTGACTTAAAATAGTATAATTTTCGTAATGTAACAAATTGGTCCATTATTGGAATTGAACCGTCAACCCTGCCGTTGTAACCACCATTATTCTATGTCAGATGTGTTTCGTTGTTTCCTATTGTTACCAACTCAGAAGAAGCAACGATGTTTGGAAAATGTAGGCAATGCACACTTTGGATCTGACATTTGAGTCACACTTTGCGCTGTCATTGTGAAAGTCCATAGTTTTGGGTTCCACTGCCCATTGATATTGGAATTCTCCCTCAGAAATAGGAGGCGTCAAAAGGCAGGAGTGAGAACCATAGTTCTTTCTGTTTATCAGAACCTCAACCGGACAGAACCCTTGAGACAATTTTTCCATGTAACTTTTATCTAAATATGTTTCTGTAAACTAGTACTGTAACTCAGCTATGCACTGTGTCACCCTGCAAACAGCTAAACCTTCCAAGAACTTTTAGAAAGCCTTCCAAAGGCCGGATAGCCTTAGGTAAGTCCAATTACAGTCTGTCTATCAGCTTCTTAGTCATTTTGTCAGCTGGAGTTTTACTGAGCACAGGAATAGTTGATCTGGGTATCAGCTTTCAGACATTTAAACATTTTTCCTGTCTGAGAGGTGACTCAACCCTTTGCCATTTACACTCCCTTGTTCTGGCCTGTCATCCGGAAAAGCTTTCTAATAGCCCGAATTACTTTCCAAGCGTTTTAGCCGTGCGTCGCTCAGCCTGACATGGATATCAGTGCATGTCAAAGTTGGTTTTCCAAATGACAGCCGGCGGGTTGTCTGTAGCAGCCACCGTTCAATGGTCCCAGATACAGTTTGTCCTTTCCTCATTACGACCTGGAATTAGCATCCAGGCAAAGTGTGTGTGTTTGTGTGTTACATTACCCAAGACCAGCCTGGTAGAGTTCATATGACTGTAATACAATACAGTCTTGATGAAATTGAGCCGTAGATGAATTAAACCCAGATACAAACATGACGGTATTCCGGAGTAGCGACCACCATTAACTCATTCACATACCTCGTTTGGCACAAAAGCCTTTTTATATTAAAATAGAAGATAAACAAGCAGTCGTTAAATATGGTCTGTGTTCATATCCACACCATGCCGTTAGATGGCCCCTACCTCCCCCCGTTCTGTTCGACCCGGAGGCACAAATGGTGGGAGCCCGTCGTGGGAATAGTTAGGAAATCTCAGAGAGATCTAATTGGATTACGTCACGGCCAGATACAACACTGGGTCGGCGTAATGCGTTCAGTAAGGAATTGAAACAGTCCACGGAGATGTTGGCCTGTCACTGACTCCTGCATTCACTCTCCAATTGGGTGGGCTGGCGCAGTGAAATGAATCATTTAGCTCGAACCTTTTCAGAAGACTGTGTCACATCCGTTATTGAGTTATTCTGTTTTCACAGGCCTACGTCGATAAGATCCACGTTGTTGGACGATTTACTTTTAATACGCTGTGATTAAAAGAAGAACGCTGATCGTGTCTTTGTGACGTGTGAACTGAATTAACTTATTTTCCGAGTGACAGGCTGCCACGCCCATACGGAATGATTTAATTAGCGTTAATGGGAAAGTAATCTTGCCAGTGCCGGGGATGCACACACACACACACACACACACACACACACAGGATAATGGATCCAAGTTTACCATACACACCATCACATTCTGGAGCGCTCGATGTATTGTAGTGGGATCATGCGTTGTCAGGATACTGAGTTGGGACGTTGGGAGAAAACAAAGTTCAGCTGGCGGGTGTAAGTGAAAGGAGATTAAGGTTCTTTAAGATCTTTTGGAATCCTGTAAACCGCCTTAACGACGAGAGAGCAGTAGGAAAAATAATCTCCATTCGGGATCCTTAGTCATCCGAATTGCAGTCATCTGACATATAATATGATTTAGGCTCTATAAACGTTTGCTCTTTCTATTCTGATGTGGGTAGTTGGGGATATCTTCAAATCCTAGTTGCATTTAGTGAGAAAAACGTTGTTTGTTTAGTCGAAGTTACTTAAGTACAATCCACATTCGGGCTTCTGCTATGTTCATGTGTTTGTGACTACAACATCGTCTTGCCGATGCTCTGAGTCACGTGTCAGGGCAGGTGTGTGGTCAGGTCTGCCTTCATAAGCAAGACTGAGATGAAAGGACCTTTAAACAGCAAGAGAAAAGCAAATCGTTCAGAAACAGAGGCTTCATTAAAAACAGCTAGTGTTTGGGGCCTCTGGTTTTTAAATGTGTTTTTCTGGCGCATTTACTAGCAGCGTCTGCCGCTTATAAAAAGATTTACGAAGGCAAATATCTCTGGGTTCAAAGTGCCTGTGCCCTCCCCTGGCCACTCACCTTTGATCGTGGGGTCTCTTGCGTAGTCAGCACCACGGGAATTCAAACAGTTCTTTTGGAGTTTTATGCAACCCAACAGCAAAGCAACACATGTTTTGAAAAACTCGAATATGAACCTAGTGCTTGTGGCATATCACAGCCCTTTAATCAAGTGTCATGACAGGAACTCAACTGCCATTGGCCTCTCAGGGAGACATTTATTCCCAAGGCTACCTGGTACTTCAGATTTCTTTCCTCAACGTCTTCCAGGTGATAATCCAATCCCTGCATCACACTTCAGTACTTTAGGCTCAGTCGTCCCTTGCAGACTGTTTAAAGGCTAACAATAGGTTTTGTGTCTCTTCGTACCTGCTGCCGTTGGACGTATCTTCATCAATGTTAAGCATCTTGTGCTCTCCCACAGAGTCCCTGGCTGTGCATCCAGGGATGACTAGGTCCCACACGACCACACAGTCTCCCAGTGCACACTGCTCAATGACCCAACATAATTACCAGGTTCCTGAGCAGTCCTCTGGTTTACAGAGGCTACACTGTACAGTGTACTCTGGTTCACAGAAGCTACACTGTACGGAGTGCTCTGGTTTAGAGGCTGCACTGTACGGTGTCCTCTGGTTTAGAGGCTACACTGTACGGTGTACTCTGGTTTAGAGGCTACACTGTACGGTATACTCTGGTTTAGAGGCTACACTGTACGGTGTCCTCTGGTTTAGAGGCTGCACTGTACGGTATACTCTGGTTTAGAGGCTACACTGTACGGTGTCCTCTGGTTTAGAGGCTACACTGTACGGTATACTCTGGTTTAGAGGCTACACTGTACGGTGTCCTCTGGTTTAGAGGCTGCACTGTACAGTGTGTATTCTGGTTTACTCCCGCTACGGTCTCTCATTAAAGCGCCTAGCGTTCCTGAAGCCTGCGCTCTCTGCACCCACACTCCAAATTCGCAGATAGAAACTTGATCTCAAAAGGTTCCTTTGAAACATCTTCAACTCTACCAGCCCAAGGCGTTAGCGCCCATGGTTTTACAGAACATACAGTGTTGCCATTCACTAATACTCAGCAAATATGGAAGTTGAGAAGTCAACCTTTTTCGAAAATGAAATTGGACTTGCGGGACGCAATAAAAGCTGGCCATGCTGACGATGAGATGGTTTAATTTGATTAGAACTTTTTTGGGCCATGCAAGCGCGACCACTGGAACATGATGCCTAGAGCACAACTAATCGAAACCAGCAGGGCCAGAACTGTGTCAGGGAGGACAGTGTGAATATCGCACGTCTTTATGGTCGAACAGAAAGTTTTGTGTTTTGAAAGGCTAGCACCGAGGAAACACTGCGCAAAGCCACCCATAAAACATCACTTCATCTCAGACGTTTATTTAACTCTGAGGTTTTTTTGGGGCGTTTTAAGGCTTTGTTTTTTTATGACAATATTTATATATTTTATATAACCCATACTTTCACTGGTTTGTGGAGAAAGGCCCGTAAAACCTTGTGTATAGTACACATTGTGTGGAGGCACTGTACTTGGATGTTAGCCTGCTTTGTTAACCTTTATTACTTTTAAATTTCCCTATTCACCCTTTTATACATACCGTGTAACTCAACACTTTTCCGGCACATTCCCTGTGATTTGAGTGAAAATCATGTCACCAATGTTTTAACATGAGTTACACTGTGTTGGCCTGAAGTTTTTTCATGCAATACAGCACGACGTGTTCCATAGCCAATATACCACAGCTAACCTCATGCAAGACTTAGCGTACCACTACCAACCATTAGCAATTAGCCAAATGTATATGGACATTATATACCGCATATCCATAACCGTTCAAACTGTAAACAAGTCACCTCCATTTGCTGAAAGGAAAGAGTCTAGGGAACATTTCATTGTAGGGACTAGAATGGTAAATGTAGGGTTTAAGTATGCGTTATTAAATAGGTAAGCAAGGCCAGTGAGGATATTAACCGTGAAGGATATTAATTGTTTTGGTTGAACTCCGATTACCGCTCACCTTCGGGTACATTTCATATTATTACTGCTGCTATGAAATATCGGTCAGCTACCAGTTAACCTTATAGAACAATTAACTATAGGCCACTGCATATTAAAATCACACAATCAAACTGAAATAATGTATCGTCTGAGATAACCATTTATCGTCATAATTCTGTGTGTGTGTGTGTGTGCAGTGTCAGGGGAGTGGACGCAGGAAACGGCATCCGTGTGTTTATCCCGGACATCGGCATGTTTGTGGCGGGCCTTGTCACATGGCTCCTGTGTCTGAGTCTGGAGGAGAAGCCTCAGTGGAAGGATACGTCACAGCAGCACAACGCCAGGCCAGACAATCAGGTAGGATGTAGCTCATTCAACAGCTGTACACCCTCCTACACCCTCCCAACAGCTGTACACCCTCCTACACCCTACTAACAGCTGTACACCCTCCTACACCCTACTAACAGCTGTACACCCTACTAACAGCTGTACACCCTCCTACACCCTACCAACAGCTGTACACCCTCCTACACCCTACCAACAGCTGTACACCCTCCTACACCCTACCAACAGCTGTACACCCTCCTACACCCTACCAACAGCTGTACACCCTACCAACTGCTGTACACCCTCCTACACCCTACCAACAGCTGTACGCCCTACCAACAGCTGTACACCCTCCTACACCCTACTAACAGCTGTACACCCTCCTACACCCTACCAACAGCTGTACACCCTCCTACACCCTACCAACAGCTGTACACCCTCCTACACCCTACCAACAGCTGTACACCCTCCTACACCCTACCAACAGCTGTACACCCTACCAACAGCTGTACACCCTCCTACACCCTACCAACAGCTGTACACCCTACCAACAGCTGTACACCCTCCTACACCCTACTAACAGCTGTACACCCTCCTACACCCTACCAACAGCTGTACACCCTCCTACACCCTACCAACAGCTGTACACCCTACCAACAGCTGTACACCCTCCTACACCCTACCAACAGCTGTACGCCCTACCAACTGCCTACACCCTACCAACAGCTGTACACCCTCCTACACCCTACCAACAGCTGTACACCCTACCAACTGCTGTACACCCTCCTACACCCTACCAACAGCTGTACGCCCTACCAACTGCTGTACACCCTACCAACAGCTGTACACCCTCCTAAACCCTACCAACAGCTGTACACCCTACCAACAGCTGTACACCCTCCTACACCCTACCAACAGCTGTACACCCTACCAACAGCTGTACACCGTCCTACACCCTACCAACAGCTGTACACCCTACCAACAGATGTTCACCCTCCTACAGGTGGAGATAAGAGGCCACCACACATATCCCAGAGGAGATTTGAGGGTGTTGAAAACCACGGCCAATACTATTTGGTCAATAAGCAATGGAATTTTGGGATTTACTGAAGAAGACACGAAGTTGCATTGTATATAGTATATAATTATTTTGACTCATCTTTGAGTCTGTGTATGTTCAGGTAGTTTTCCACCAGCTAAATATTCTCATTATAGTGACTACGTTTGGCTTGATTCACCCAATTGTTGCAGTTCAGTTGCAGTTTTGCAGTGCAGTTCAAATAAAACGCAAGTTATCTTGTAATAAGTCCAGGGCTGAGTTGAGTTTCTTTCTAAATGTTTTAAACTGGGATCAAATTTAGGACCGTCTAAATCCTTTTCCCTGTTGCATTACACCAACACTTATGATATCAGTTTAAAGCATTCCTGTGTTTGTAAAGCTGGTATTTGATATGTATGAATAATATCTAGATATTTATACAGTATAAACCATTTTATAGAACCATTCGTCAAAACCAAAACATTGCTCTCCATCAGGCTGTTCTCCACTTCGAAGGGATGACAACTCAGAAAAACAATGTTCTGTTTCTGTCTGCAGGCATTAAGAAAAGGGCATATTTTCATAGTCACTTTGGTTAACTGTTGGCTAGTCGGGGGAACTGAGAACATGCCAAATGTGGGGCCTTATGGATCTGGTTGTAGCCTTGTTCTGTTGGTCAAGAGCATGACAGAGAGTGGGAGAGGGAGACACCAATTTGAGCCCCCTTTGTCGATCCCTGGTGACCCCTGGCGACCTCTGGTGACCCCGGGCGACCCCTGGTGACCCCTGTCGACCCCTGTGATCTATTGGACCCTGTTCCTCTAGTTGGCTTTGACTCGATAATGTCTTGATCTTTCTTAGTAACACGGCACCCAGACCTCTCCATTTGATATTACTTATTTTGTGCCTTTACCTGATACACCAGCATGCATCTTGTTCCAAGGTCAAGATATAGTTTCAGGCCAACAGTTTCTTGTTTCTTCTCCTTTTGGCTTTCCCCCGTCCGTTTCACAGTTTCTTGTTTCTTCTTCACTCCTTTTGGCTTTCCCTCGTCCGTTTCACAGTTTCTTGTTTCTTCTTCACTCCTTTTGGCTTTCCCTCGTCCGTTTCACAGTTTCTTGTTTCTTCTTCACTCCTTTTGGCTTTCCCTCGTCCGTTTCACAGTTTCTTGTTTCTTCTTCACTCCTTTTGGCTTTCCCTCGTCCGTTTCACAGTTTCTTGTTTCTTCTTCTCTCCTTTTGGCTTTCCCCCGTCCGTTTCATAGACTAGTATTTGATCTGGCTGCCGACAACCGGGCCGTTTCTCCCTCTCCTCTGGCATGAGGTGGGTTTACTCTTCACCGTTCTCTTCCTCCCTCTTTCAGACACATCTTGTTTTGTAATCAGGTCCTTGTTTATTGCCATTTAGATGTCCTGCTCTGACCCGTCTGAGTTATGTGTTGCCAGGGTTAGTCCGAGTCACTAGATGGATGGATGTTTCTGAAGCCAGGAACAGGGACAGGTGAGGGGCCAGACTGATGGACTGTTGGCAGGACACAGGAAAGGCAACATTAATATTTGCTGCCTAATGTATTTCTATCTAAGTGGACTGTGTGGTTTGGGTTATGTCGGTCTATGACATAAAACCATTACTGTTATTTAGACGCTTGGCTCACAATGTTTAGTTCCTGTCTGCAAAGGCTGAGTTCTCTCTCTTTCTCTTTTTTCTTTCTCTCTTTTTGTCTCTTTTTATCTCTTTTTCTCTCTTTTTCTCTCTCTCTCTATCTTTACTTCTCTCTCCCTCTCTTTCTTTCTCGTTGGCTGTCCATCTGTAATTCAATAATTCACTTTGTCTGATGTCTGATGCCCATGTTTCATGCCTGTTCATCATTGTGAGGATGTGTTTATGGAATTCATGTATCTGTCACCTGCACGGTAATCGGTAAGCTGTCAAAAGCTCAACTAGCAGGTCATCGATCTGTATTTCAATTTCAACATTCAACATTTTCAATATTAAATAGGCTTGTTCATATCGAAGTGCAAAAACACAGTCATATTTAATCTTGGTGAAAATACTCATGTGCGTAGTATTAATATTTAGCACAACCTAGTATTTGCATGATCTGTTTCCGTTAACTACGTATTTACATTTTAGCACCAGGGAAAAGATAGACACCAGGTGAACATTAGCTGTTTGTCATTGAGTTTTCAGTGTCACTGCAAGCGCCTGGGATATCAGGTCCTATTTTATCTTTGTGAATATCCCATCTTTTCCTCTCTGGATCATCGCTCATCTTGCTGTGGTTTTGTATGCTCACCAAATCTGTTTGAGAATAGCAGTGCCCGTACAATGCTTCTGCTTCAAACTTGCTTGCTACACTCTCTTGTGCGCTCTCTCTCACTCTTCTGTCTTTATCTCTGGTCTTTTTCTCCTCTATATCTCCAACTCTTCTCTCTATGTCTCTCTCTTCTCTCTCTCTTTCTTTCTCGCTCGTGTCTCATTCTGTCTCATATCTGTCTCTCTCTCTCTTTTCTCTCCATGTCTCTCTCTCTTCTCTTCCGTCTTTCTCTTCTCTCTCTCCGTCTGTCTCTCTCTGCCTTAATGAAAGCAGTGTGGGGACGTGTTGTCTCCCAGTGTGCAGTGTGATGTGTTGGGGTAATTGGTTGGAATGTGCCATTGCCTCCGGGCCCTCCCTCTCCACTGGCAGGGCCCTTTACAGGCCTATGACTCAAGGGCTAATCAGAACCACACCACTCTGTACTGCTGTGCTCTGATCCCAGGCTGGACCACCCTCAAATAACGCCCTCCCACTCAAACACCTCCCACCCTCCCCCTTCCCAAACACCCTCCTCCCCTCATCTCCGCACTCCAGACATTAGCAATATTTTGGAACACGTGCTAAATATAAAGGCAAACTGTGAAAATAAAGCTACTCCTTGAACCATCCACTCAGCTGTGCTGGTGAACTTGATGCTTGCTAGAAGCTACTAGATGAAACAATTATGAACACCATTTTGATCCAACTACATTCACACAGTCCTAAACTTCCTCTGTGACCCCTAATCTAGAGGGCTACATCCAATTGTTTGCTTCTTTGCATTGGATTTTTGTATTGCTACTAATGATCCATAATATACAGGAAATGTGGAATGATGATGTTTCACAGCATTACTTATTTGCAAGTGTTTGGACGTATATTCATCTAATATCCACCAATCAAGAGAAATCCCAAACGTAGCACCTTTTAACCCGGAGACCTTGTAGTGTGGTGTATTTAAGATGGGCAGTCAATGAGCTGCTTGGCCTTCGATAAAATTAACTTTATTGTCCCTGACTGGAAATATTCCTGTAGATACGACCCTGCACGGACAGGAAATGGCCATCGCCCTAATACTCATCACATCGCAGAGTCCACTATTCGAAGCGAATTGGACCTCCTAAACGCGGCAGGACATCGGGGCTCGGCCTAAACGAAGATGAATTAGATGAACTGTCAATGAGCGGGCCAGAGAAACTGGTTTTCCATGTGTTGACATGTGAGCCGTTTATCATCAGAGGCCTGATCCTGTCAGCGCGGCTCTCTCCTTGTGCACTTCACAGGGCAGCTGATGGCGATGGACACGGATTCACGGGATATTATTGAATTTGTCTAAGTACTGCCACAGAGAGGATTTCAATCTGACCTACTCTCGCTAAAACTCGCAATAATTCCACCGCTTTCCTGTCCAATAGAGCGCCAGAAAAAACGTCAGAAAATGTTTTTATTAAAAAAGTATTCTCCTAATGAATATAAACGGTCCTCATGAATATGATTTATTATCGTTATTTCACCTGGTATGTCTGCCCGGTAACAGATTTTTACAGCATTGACCTGGAAGCTATTATGTTTAACTAAGTCATGCCTAGGGTCCGAGTGATTGAGTCACCTTGGCCGCAGTGAGTGAGCACATTTTTCTGAATGTGATCCCTGCTGGAATTTAACCTATGACCTTTGTCAGTAACGGCGTCTTCCCAGCTGGACCACGTTTGTTGGTGTTGACATAGAAGCGTACAAAACCTCAGAGGTCTTGTTCTCTACTCATTATATTTACAGGCGACTGACTAAGCAACAGAAAGTTTTCCAGAGCTTTTGGTGTGGTGTTTCCATCGGGGTTTATGCGTGTGATTTGTAACGTTTAAAACTGGGCCGTGTGGTGATGGATATAGATTTGGACTCAGCCCTCAGGTTCTGATGCCAACACTGGGCCAATCAGTACAGGTACTGATGACAACACTGGGCCAATCAGTGAAGGTTCTGATTATAGACTGAGCCAATCAGTACAGGTTCTGATGACTACACTGGGCCAATAAGTACAGGTTCTGATTGTAGACTGAGCCAATCAGTACAGGTTCTGATGACTACACTGGGCCAATCAGTACAGGTTCTGATGTCTACACTGGGCCAATCAGTACAGGTTCTGATGACTACACTGGGCCAATCAGTACAGGTTCTGATTATAGACTGAGCCAATCAGAGCCCCCAACGACCCCCTTCTTACCCACATGGCATGTCAGTGAGTGACTCCTAGCAGCTCAGCAGCGGTGAAGACCGAGATCCGGTTTGTGAGAGCCAGGAGGATGAGGTGGAACCAGGAGGATGAGGTGGAACCAGGAGGATGAGGTGGAACCAGAATCCCTCCGTCAGCTTATAAAGGAGCTGTTGGTTCATTTCTGTGTGCTTCATATGAGGCTGGGTATCTGAACACCCAGCTGCATGTCCTGCTTGTGCAGCCAGCCAGCCAAAAGACATGGGATTAGTTGTTAAACAAACCGAGATTTTCAGTCGCAACTTGTCCGATCAATTACGGTGTGCCGGGACGACGGTGAGCAGATTACTGCCGTTTTCTCACATGTGAGGGCCGTTTGTGTTATTTAGTGATGCGACGGACTCTAACTACACAGAACACTCATTCATTGGGACGATTTGGTAAATATGAGGAACGAGAAGATACGTCGCAGGAAAGATTTAATTGTCACTCTCGTTGGCCCCTTTCAAATAAACAGCTGACTAGTCAAGGCTAATGGTCTTATTATGTCTGTCAGTAATGGCTGACTCCAGTGCAGATGTTAATACCGAGGAGGCTGTTCTGTCAAGAGGATCAACCTGGTTCGCAGATGATTGACCCACGGTTCAGGCTTTTACCGCAGCTTAATTGCCTGGGCCTGAACCGGCATTTTAACTGAACCCCCCAGGAGTTTTTCATCTCACACATTGGACCATTGTTGAGTATGTGAACGTGAAACGCGAGAAACGAATGTTTCAGGGAAATGATGCTAATTACTATCAGGTGTGTGACAACTGAAAGGCACATTTGAACGCGTTCATAACAGCCGTTTAGTCTCAATGTGTCTCAATGTGGCAACAGTGATAATACGTTTGCTTCGTTCATGAATGGGGGACTTTACACCAAATTGAAAGGTATCTTTCTTGAACAAAAATCTTTGTAGTTTGTCTTCTTTGAATTGTAGTTATTATGATGAATATGAAACATATGTGAAGTTTCTTTTCCGCGGTTAACTACCCCTGGCAGACATTTTGCTAATCCAGCGTTAACATGTCAGTGCCCAGTATCTTTCATACTCGGGTTTCCTGGCCAACAGGATGATATGGGTTCCATCATGACTTAGATGCTTGAAGCAGGTGTGCTTTTATGTGCCACACCTGAATCAAAATGACCCTTTGGGTAGAAAAAAACCTATAGAATATATATATATATATATATATATATATATACATACTATTACAATTCTATATAACTTAAGTGACTCCTTTTCACTGTGTTTTTATTAAAACTATATATATGCCAATAATGTTTTTTCAAAGAGTTTTTTTTATGAAGTTACTATTGGTTGATGAGAATTGTTTCTTTGACAAATGTTCACTGTTAAAGGTTCACATTATTTCATTTTTGGAATGTAGATCAAGGGCATTTTTGAACTGGCTCTTTGTCTTTATATTTACCCAGGGTGCCAATCTTTCAGAAGAACACTGTTATTACACAGATTTGGTTTTGAACAATATCCATATGTTCTCATTTAAGTACTGTGTTTAGAATGTAACGCACACTTTCATTTTTTCTGTCTCACAACCAGCGTTGCCGGAGACTTCATCTGAAGTGGGAGCTTAGCTACCTTTCTTTGCTGCTACAGTAAATGCAGTTTACAAATAAACCGGGGAGCACATACATGTGGGAGCCAGTGGCCTGCATCCGCCCCAGGTTGTAGTCTGAGCTAGTCTGACCGGTGCCTTTGAAGTGACTCCTCCATTCTGTCTTGTGTCAAGCGCCTGACGCATAATTTAATTTCTCTTACTGCTCATCCCTCCTGTTCTGTCCTGGTGGATTCATTTATGTTGCCTTAACGTCATTAGGAAAGTCTTTCGGCTAACGTATGTGACTTGGTAATTGAATGTACAAATAAACTAAGGCTAATAATTTGTATTTATGCACGGTTGAATAGCAGCTGTTGACGTGTACTATTGTAAATTGAAGCTGGACACTGTCATATCAAGTAATGGGTATATGCAATGGAGACAGAAATACTTGTAGGCGTGTATGCATGTTTTACGTACACAATCAATTGCTTAACTTCCGGTTTAATGTAGCTACAACATATGGACAGCTATATCTGTGTAAAAAAAAAATAATTTTCTGTTTATTTTTGTTATTTGCTGTATCAATCCCCCCCCCCAGGTACAGATGGAAGAAAAAGAAGAGGAGGAAAAGAAAAGGGAGGAGGGGGAGTTTAAAGAGGAAAACCTGATGTCTGAAGAGGACTTTGAGACGGGGGAGGATCTAGGGGGAGACATAACGGGTGACGAGGTGGAGGAAGCGGGAGAGTCTGAAGGAGAAGAAGAGGAGGAGGAGAGCATCAAGATGAAGACGCTTCGACAGATCGCATCAGTGGCGTCCAAAGTCAAGGAGATCGTTGGGAATCTTATTACCACTGCTGGGAAAGTAGTGGTAACTATATTACTGGGTTTCACAGGTATGAGACCTCGCTTAAAATAAGCACTGATCTCAAGACACCGTTTACATCAGCCTGAATGGACTTGAATGGACATGTTTGTATAAAATAATTCAATGGCATTTCCAGGGTATTCCATGAGTAACGAAGATGGACCTTGTTTCTCGAATTCATTTCCATGTAATCCGGAAAAAACGTTGTTGTGTCTTTATATTCCGACCAACTCAGGAGCGGTGTGATGTCCGTACGGCTGGACGATATGGCCAAATTTATATATACGATATATATTGATATTGAATTATTGTCCAGCCCTAGATGTCCGTTTAGTCACTGTGACGTCTGTGTTGGTCTGTCCCGTTCCAGGCGTCATGCTGCCCTCCCTGACCTCTGCTGTCTACTTCTTCACCTTCCTGGCCCTGTGCACCTGGTGGTCCTTCTGCAGGACATTTGACCCGCTCGTCTTCAGCTGCATGTGTGTCCTCATGGCCATCTTCAGCGCCGGTCATCTGCTGGTCCTATATCTCTACCAGTTCCAGTTCTTCCAGGAGCTCATTCCACCTGGAGACAGCTATGCCAGGTAAGAGTGTGTGTGTGTCTGTGTGTTTTCAACGTGTTTTAATTGAACAGGGCGTGCACATACATCATATCAAGGGAAAGTGACGCACGTTGCACAACGTCCGCGCACATGGTCTTTTGGAATGGCCGTGTAACCACGGCGATGTGTAATCATTTAGAGGAACGAAGGAACACAGACGCTCTGCCTGACCAATACGAGGATTAATAAAGCTATCTAATCAAGTCTAACTGAATGTGTGACAGTGGGTTTCAGCTGTCTGTTTGTGCGCTTTGGTTGTACCCAGAGTCACATAGATTAAATTACAATCTGAATGTATCTGTATCTCGTTATATTTCCCGTGAATATATTGTTTGTGTCAAGGCTCCTTTTTCCTCCCTCGTGTTTTTTCTGTTTTACCAAAAAAAAGATTTCATGAGAATTCCTGATAAAACGCACCGCAGGGAGCTGTCAGGGAACGTTGCTCCTTTAAGATTAAAGAGGCCTTCGATAAAACACGTGCATCATCTCTTTCTCCACTCCAGACAACACAACAATGTGTTTGACATCTGCTAAGGGTTTTAGATCATGTTGTATTTCATCTGGGCCCCGGTCTCAAACATTCAACCCAGCTCAGTCCGCCGGCAACCTTTTAGAAAAGGAGGATTTTCTTTATCAGTCGGGATGTTGTCATGCCATGGGAATGTTGTATTTGTCTGGTAGAGAACAGAGGTTTACTGGATAGAGCATGAAACCTCTTACGAACCAGACGTGGACTTCTGTAGAGACAAAGGTTAGCACGTATTGTATTAAAGCAAATATTCGTAATCTTTTGCCCAAAATTGGTGATTCATGTCATCGGCCGGGCCGGAATTGTGTCAGAATCAATTTATACCCCCAGAACGACGCTTCTTTTATAGTCTATTAGAGGACGCTTGATCCAAGTGTTCTGGGTATGAGAGCTCTGAGGTTATCACGGTTTGTGATTTTATCGCTGATGTTTCTATTGCGTATTGTTTTTGTGATATTGTTAGTCTGCATTCAGCCTTTTCAAAAGTAAATGAAAACGGTCGGGTATGTTATGACATGTAAATGCTCTCTGGAATGTTCTGTGGAATGTCTTTATTTTAGGTGGCTGTTTTAGGTGACTGTAGAAGTACAGAACTGTGGAACTGTGAAACTGTGAAATTGTAAAACTGTAAAACTGTAAAACTGTAAAACTGTGAAACTGTGATGTAGAACTGTGGAACTGTGGTTTAAAGGTATCCCTAAAAAACAAAAGAGTGCTTTCAGCTTAATATTGTATTATATAGGTACAGACAACACCAGCCAGTGTGAGGTAAATCATTAGCAAATGCAATTCTATCCACCTTTCGTTTGGTCTTTTTTCTAGGTTATTACAGCACGTCTGATGAGATGCAAACTCAAGTATTGTTTAATTTGATTGTGATGAATATGTACCTATTTAATATATTTCCAGGATCTGAGTTAAAGATACATTGTGAATATATATATATATATACAAACATATATATACACATATATATATAAAACAATATATATATAATTTGTCAAACAATGATGTCAAACAAGCTACTTAGCCCCATTTTCTTTAATTTCTTTAAGACATTTTTGGGCAATTTTCATCGTCAAAAGCTAGAAAGAAAATGGGGAGACTAGAGTGTGATGTGTGTTGTGCAGGCCGGAGTTGAACCCACGTGCCGCAGCATACATGTGCATCAGAGGCAGAGGCCAAGAGCACTGGGCCACCCCCAGGCACAACCTTGCCCAACCTTGTTTTCGAGCCCAGGCAGAGCCCGTCTCAGTAAAGGTGGCACTGACCAGTCGGCCCGGCTCTGGCTCCTTTACACAGACCCAGGTGGTTCTCATTAAGCTCGCCCGTTCTCAGCCTGCTATGGCATTACACAGCTGGGCTCAGGGAACTCTGGGCTCAGGGAACTCGACACGACTTGTGGAAGCTGACGAGAGGGAGAAAATAAGTCAAACCCGAGAGGTTAAAAGAGATGGAGACAGAGAGAGGACTGGTTCAAAACGATTGGAGAGAAGGAGGACTGGTTAAAGGAGATGGAGACCGAGAGAAGGAGGACTGGTTAAAGGAGATGGAGACCGAGAGAAGGAGGACTGGTTAAAGGAGATGGAGAACGAGAGAAGGAGGACTGGTTAAAGGAGATGGAGACCGAGAGAAGGAGGACTGGTTAAAGGAGATGGAGAACGAGAGAAGGTGGACTGGTTAAAGGAGATGGAGACCGAGAGAAGGAGGACTGGTTAAAGGAGATGGAGACCGAGAGAAGGAGGACTGGTTAAAGGAGATGGAGACCGAGAGAAGGAGGACTGATTTGAGGATGTGGATACAGAGAGAGGCACAGAGAAATAGAGAAGCGATCACCTGAATAAAGTAGACAGAATCTAAATGTGACGGCCTGATGAGTATTAGAAGGCGAATGCTGAAACAGCACATGAACAATGTTAACAGTCAGGCCTGTAGAGAGCTGCTCAGTATAACGTTTCACTTTCTAGTTGCCGGTAGCATTGTTTTAGAACAGCGTTAGTGAATGATATAGGACTAATTGTTCAACATGCTTGCTCATGTTGACAACAGCATATATTAACTCACGCAAACGTTGTCAGAGTGTGGCTGTTCTATATTTGGAGTAAGTGTAAGTGTAGGTAGGTGTGTGTGTGTGTGTGTGTGTGTGTGTGTGTGTGTGTGTGTGTGTGTGTGTGTGTGTGTGTGTGTGTGTGTGTGTGTGTGTGTGTGTGTGTGTGTGTGTGTGTGTGTGTGTGTGTGTGTGTGTGTGTGAGTGTGTACATGTTTTCCACATGTAGTGGAGTCTGGTGTGTGTGTGTGTACATGTCTGGGCATCATCTCTGCCGACTACACACACCATGGAAGGAACATTCCACAGAATCAGAAATAATCTGTGAGACAAAGGTCCAAAATATTCCAGAATTGCGAAGCTCACCACAACTAATAGCTGGGTACTAAACTGATTCTGACCAAAGTTGCCTTTTCTCAAAGGCACAATCAATACCAGCTTTAACATTTTATTTGCGAGCAACAGGGCCGTTTTAATTATTTCCCCGAGCTCCAGTTAAATATGTATGCTTTTCAATATAAACACAAACACCAACAAAAACAACTTGATGGTCCAATGTAGCCCATAAAGTGCTCAAATTACCAAAAATGCCAAAGGTTTTTGTGGGGTTGTGTTCATCACAGAGTTAGCACAATAATCAGGGTACCAGTGACTCAGCAATCTGTCTTTGTTGTTGTCGTGTATCCTCTGTAGCGTTAGCACAATAATGTGGGTACCATGACTCAGCAATCTGTCTTTGTCGTTGTCGTGTATCCTCTGTAGCGTTAGCACAATAATGTGGGTACCATGACTCAGCAATCTGTCTTTGTTGTTGTCGTGTATCCTCTGTAGCGTTAGCACAATAATGTGGGTACCATGACTCAGCAATCTGCCTTTGTTGTTGTTGTTGTCTATCCTCTGTAGCGTTAGCACAATAATGTGGGTATCAATGACTCTTGTTGACTGGTTCATACTTCTGAGGCATGTTTACTGTCATTCTTCTTGGTAAACCGTGACAAACTGTGTTAGCGATCACTAACCACCTAATGTCACGATGTTGCCTATTGCTGAATCTCAATAGTATATATACATTTTGATTCCTTGTGACGTCTGTATGGTATTGAGATTAGAAATTCACTCCATCATCTCCTCTTCCACTCTCTCCCATCATCTCTTCTTCCCCTACCTCCCTCCATCATCTCTCTCTCTCTCTCTCTCTCTCTCTCTCTCTCTCGCTCGACCAGTCTGTTTGGCATCTCGCCTGTGGTACAGACAGACTGCTGCTACACCTGGATGTTCCGGGTCAACCCGGGTCTAGCCTGGCACCATTACGTCAACCCCATTATGTTGCTGGTGCTCTACTACACCCTGGCCACGCTCATACGCCTTTGGCTGCAGGACCCTGTGGGCGGGGTGAGTTGCCTTCGCTGTGACACGGCGGCCATTTTGTGTCCGAGCCCTGTGGTGCATGGGGGACTGTTGTAATAAAATGTGGTCGTTCTAGAGGGTCTTCTGCATCGCTGGGCACCATGTTGGTCCAGAGTCATGTTTTGAACTGCGTTCTGTAACTCTGTCAAATATGTTTTATTAAACACACAAGCACACAGGCGTTTTGACCAAATGCATGTTCTAGTTAAATGAGTTGTTTCCATGTGTGGTTGTACTTTATATTTACTGAGTGAGTCAGCCAGTGTGTATTGCCAGTGTGAGTCTATATTGACACATTCTCCTCACAGTCTCCTCATTCCACCTCACTTTTGCCGTTCTTGGTTTGTATAGCTTCCTTAATCACTGACATTTACAGTTGCATGGCTAACATGATGTTTTGTTTTTATTGATCTGCTTTCCAGGTTCCTGATGGGGTAGATCCAGGAAAACGGAAGGACTATTTGATCGATGACGTCCCTCACACAGCAGAGAAGAGGGAGCTGTGGAAGATGACTCACTTAAACACAGATGACAGAAATGTATTTAGTCCTCCTGGTTTTTAGGGAACCTGACCTAATCAGCTGTTAAATGGAAACTAAAAATATGAAGTGAACAAAGTAACGGTTGTCTAAATCTTCCCACTCAGGGTGTTTTCCTGCCCCAGCTAGTGATTGTGTCAGCCAATGGCACCCTTTCAGACTGTCTCTCCACCAATAGCGGGCCTGGACAAGACCTTTACTCTGCCCCACAGTACAACCCAGACCCACCTGGGCCAGACCCTGGTTAGTGTCATCCATGCACTGGGAACACCACACACAAACCTCATGTTGGAAACCCGTAGCACTAGGGGGAAAAGTTAGACCATTCTGAAGACTGACTCGGATGTTTGATAGTGATACTGAGGTAGTTAGCTGGTGATAAGAATCCCTCTCTCCTTGTCTCCCGTCTGCAGAGAGAAATGCTGGCAGTTTGTATGAGGTGGCAGGGACACAGGGTGAGAGGTCAAATGAAGACACAGTGGGAGTGGAGGTGGCGTCTGTGGCCAAGGAGCAAGCAAATGCAGCAGTCACTGTCTTCAGGCTCATTATGAAGCAAAGCTACATCTGTGCTCTTATTGCCATGATGGTGAGTGATGCTGTCTGTCTGCGTGTCTGTATGTGTCTGTCTGTTAGTCTGTCTGTCTGTCTGTCTCTAAGTGTCTGTCTGCCTGCCTGTCTTTTAAGTGTCTGCCTGTCTGTCTCTATGTGTCTGTCTGTCTGCCTGTCTCTGTGTGTCTGTCTGTCTGCCTGTCTGCCTATCTCTATGTGTCTGCCTGTCGGCTTGTTTTTATGTGTCTGTCTGCCTACCTGTCTTTCTGTGTCTGTCTGTTTGCGTGTCTATATGTGTCTGTCTGTCTGCGTGTCTATATGTGTCTGTCGGGCTGTCTCTATGTGTCTGTCTGTCTGCGTGTCTATATGTGTCTGTCTGCTAGTCTGTCTGTCTGCCTGTCTCTATGTATCTGTCTACCTACCTGTCTATCTATATGTGTCGGTCTGCCTGCCTGTCTCTATGTGTCTGTCTGCCTGTCTATCTATATGTGTCTGCCTGCCTGTTGGCCTGTCTCTATGTGTCTGTCTGTCTATCTGTATGTGTCTGTCTGTCTGACTGTATGTGTGTGTTGGTCTGCCTGTCTCCATGTGTCTGTCTGCCAGCCTGTCAGTCCGATGAAGGAAGGAACAGTCTGCCTTTTCAGTCTCAAGTGATTGGAGGGGCCTCAGGATACATACACACTCTCACATTGTCCTGTTCAGTCATGGCCAGCCATTGTGAGCCTAAGTAATGTGTAGTTCTGTGGAGAAATGTGTGGTAATGTGTGGCAGGTACATTACCTAGATTGGCTACTATACCTTCATTACTTAAATTACTTACATTAGCTACATTAGTTACATGACTTTTATGGCAGGATTCCAGTCTGTAGGTGTGAACTCCAACCCTGTTTCTGTAGAGATAGATGTTTAGGAACAGGGTTGGAGTTACCACCTACAGCAGGGTAGACTGCAGATTAACCTCTATAAAGACACCTCTCTGTGTCTATTTCTCCCTCTTCCCTCCAAGGCGTGGAGTATCACATACGTCAGCTGGCTCACCTTTGTGTTCCTGATCTGGTCGTGCACATTGTGGATGGTCCGCGACCGACGCAGATATGCCATGCTCACCTCTCCCTTCATGGTGTTCTACGGGAACCTGTTGATCATTCTACAGTACATATGGAGCTTCGAGGTCCTCAGCGCTGTGCCTGGGCTCTTCTTGAAGAAGGAGGTTCCCTTCCGGGAGCTGGCCTCCAAGATGCTGTGCCTGTTGAGCTTCTGGCTCCTGCTGCGACAGGCGCTGACAGAGAGAAAGGAGCGACAGAGAGGAGAAGACGTGCTGTCGGATATCAGGGTCGTCCATGCCCAAACGAGAGGTTAGACACCCCAAGTCTGTCTGGATGTATCTGTGTCTGTATCTGTGGATGTATCTGTGGATGTGTATGTGTATGTGTCTGTTTGGATGTGTCTGTGTCTGTGGATGTGTCTGTTTGGATGTGTCTGTTTGGATGTGTCTGTCTGTTTGTGTCTGTCTGGATGTGTATGTGTCTGTTTGGATGTGTCTGTCTGTTGATGTGTCTGTTTGGATGTGTCTGTCTGGTTGTGTCTGTCTGGATGTGTCTGCGTGTGTCTGTCTTTGCTTAGAGGTGTCTGTTTGTTATTAGATGTGTCTACATTTATACGTCTGGAGGTGTCTGTCAAATAAATCAGTTATCAAAAAAGTAAATGAGCTATCAAAAAAGTTCAGATTTGCAAAACCTCTATTTGTGCAGAAGCCCAAATTGTCGTGACCTTTGTTGTTTTCTGAGCCCTTCCTCCTATGTGCGTTCAGTAGAGAAGGAGGAAGAGGAGGGCGGAACACACAGGCGGATGATGCAGGTGTTTGGCAGCACGCTCATGGCCATGATGAACAAGTACTGGATCTACATCTGCGGGGGCATGTTCTTCTTCGTCAGCTTCGAGGGACGCATCGTCATGTACAAGATCATCTACATGATGCTCTTCCTGTTTTGTGCTGCCTGCTATCAGGTAGCTGCACTCACTTCCTGCTCTGGCTGGGGTTTGGGGCCTTTTTCTTGGTTCCGTACCATCTGAATATCGAAATCCAAGTTTACTCCACTTACACAATTTCAGTGATTAAACAGCCACATAACACGAGTGTGGGGAATAGTCATTTAACGTGTAAAGTTGTCTTTTTTTAAAGTGAGTCCGAGGTCAGTTTACCCACTGTGGCGCACGTGCGCTGTCCTAGCTGTGTAACCACAGTGTCTGTGGTCCTCAGGTGAACTATGAGCAGTGGAGAAGGATGCTGAAGTACTTCTGGATGTCTGTGGTGGTCTACACCATGTTGGTCCTCATCCTGGTCTACACCTTCCAGTTTGACTCGTCCATCCACGTCTGGTCCAACATGACCGGCATGAGTAAAGAAAAGTACGTCAAAATAAAGACAAAGAAAGGATGAAGAGTGAGAGAGAGATGTGTGTGGGTGGTTATAGGCTGGCGGAGATACTGACCAGGTGTCCACTGGCATGTGGGTCATCTCCCTGACTCTGGCGCCACTCCTGCCTGATATCTTGTGTTTTTCCATGCATCCAGCTCTAGGAAGTGTCTTGATGATGTTATTACGATGGAGTCCACATATTTTTTCGGGGTATAGTTCACTGATTTAGCATTTGCCTTGGGTAGATTTGCCCTGACATTCACTGGGAACTTTCTTGATCAGGTCCAATCAGTTTTATTCACCGCAGATGGACTCTGAGGATGTTCTAGAGACATCTCCACGATGATCAAAGGACACAGAGTCTGAGCTCATTTTCGAGTGAATCGCTACGTACTCAAGATATAAAAAAAACTTAAATTAATTGGCACGTTTGACGTTTTTGCTTTGTCATTATGCGGTACACGGTTGAGATTTAGATATATTTAATCAAATATGAATGAACTTTATAATACAAAATTTTTTCGACAAAGTAATGAGTTTCAAATACTGTCTGAAAGCACTGTATACGCAAAAAACAGTCCCTGGTTCTTTTAGGTGTGTTTGTGTTTCTTCTGTGTGTCCACCACTCCTATTTAATCTGCCCTCCTCCACTCTCTCCCTGTGTAGACTTGAGGATCTGGGCCTGGAGAAGTTCTCTGTCCCGGCTCTGTTCACACGGATCTTCATCCCAACTTCCTTCCTGCTGGCCTGCATCCTCCACCTTCACTACTTCCACCAGCGCTTCCTGTTGCTCACGGACATCAAGACGGTGGCCGACAAACAGAAGAGCACCATCTCCAGGTGCGAGAGTGAAATTATGTTGGAACTACCCCTGTGTCCACTGAATTGAATGTTTTCCCACTTCAGTTCCCAGTGAATCTCACAGCATTTAATGTTTTGGTGGCGAAGAGTCAATTTGTCCCATGACAAGCAATGAAAATTGTACTGCTGTAAAAAATGGTTTCTAATTTCCAGTAGTTACATTAAAACGGTCCACACACTGTCCAGCTGTTACTTTCCATATGTGTGTATGTGTGATATCTACCAGAGCTAGCGATTATACATGCCTGTATTGCCTGGCAGTTGAACTAGTAACCCCTCCTCCTTTTCCCCAACCCGTTTGGCTTTTGTCCAATCACCTTTGTCCTGGTCTGTTATAGGTTTGGGTTTATGCCACATGCTGTATAGCTGTAGTTCAGTCCCTTTTATGATTTTCATGTGTGTGTCACACAAACACACAGACCCACACACACACCGGCACAAAAACGAGTTCTAATCAATGATTGAGTTAAGATGGCCTTAGGCAATAGGGTTCAATAGGTTAGACAGTTCGGTTCGCGACTATAGGATCGCTGGTGTGAATCTCTGGTTGGACAAGTAGAAAACTCTTGTTTTTCCCTGGAGCAAGAAACTTCACCATAGTTGTTTCTGTATATCACTTTATATATGGCATCTGCTAAATGACTCAATGACCGTTCCACAACCTCCTCTATAACGACCAGTGTCTAAGCAGTGTTCAGGAGAAACAACCTATTCTTTCTGGGTGACTATATCTTGTTTTACTGTGCCTGAGGAGAGTTGCATGCTGGGACATGATCTTGGTCCAACCCCCCTGGTCATAAATATCATCCATGTCAATATCAGTCTCACTATTTAAAGCCTAGTTGGGGCTTGAAAAACTGCCAATATTCTGCCTTTTTTAAAATGGACGAATCCCTTTTTTAACAGTCGAACTCCTGCCTCTTGGCCATAAACAATGTGAAAACTGACAGATGTGTGACTGGTAGTTTATCATAGGTGTTGATTAATTCCTCACACTAGTCTGTTACTGCTATAATGTAGGGAGAGGCTATGCTGTCACTCAAGTCTTTCTGTATCTGTATGCAGATTTTTTGCACAGACTAATATTTTGAAGATATAGAAATTTTATTTCTGGTGTAATGGTCGTTGTCAGGTTATAAAGCTAAACGCTGTTTTAAGGGACTTTTGAATGGGAGTTGAACATTGAAACACTAACAATGACCCTAGGTGTTAAAACTGTATGACCACTTACGGTGCTACAATAATGGGAGGATTATAATTGTAGTGTAATTACAGTAACATCTCTTCATCTGTTGGAATAATTTCATTCTGGACAATAGAAGTGGACAGTTAATCATCTGCGAGGACATTGCAGAACTGTCACGGTATCTTCCTTTCACCCCAACCTCAGATTGGTGCACCTGGACGGCAGTCTGGCTGACATTTCCATGCTTAAACCCAACCTCACTGTCACTACCAAAGAGGAAGAGGCTGTGGAGAAAGTGTGGACGGATAAGGAGAAGGAGGAGGAGGAGAAGATGAGAGCATGTCAAGAAGACGAGGAGGAGCTCTGTCAAAGCCTTCATCTCCAATCTCTGTCAGAGCTTCCTGTTGAGGAGATGTCAGGTACTAGGACACAAACTGACACACACGCGGGTTGTGTCGAATAACCCTTCATGAAAAGCACACAATCGTTTGGTTTGTAAGCCCCTTATTTATATCTTAGTCAAGGTAATATCACTTATATAAAAGCTGTCTGTGGGAATGATTGATCACGTGGATTGGTAATTGGTAGACATTATACACTGGCCAATAGCCAGAGATGAGACACCAATTTACAAGCTTTGTTTATCCTTCCGGTAGTTGTTCAAACCCACTCTGTCCTCAGCTATTGTCAGTCCCTCCTGGTCTAAAAATCTTCCTATGGCTTTGGGTACACTGGGTAACAGCTACAGGGACCGGACAACATTAGAGTAACCGTTTTAAAATACCTTGGCAACATTCAGGATGGGGGTGTGTGTGTGTGTATGACTGACTGAGGGGATGGGTGTGTGTGTGTGTGTGTGTGTATGTCTGACTGACTGAGGGGATGGGTGTGTGTGTGTGTGTGTGTGTGTGTGTGTATGACTGACTGAGGGGATGGGTGTGTGTGTGTGTGTGTGTGTGTGTATGACTGACTGAGGGGATGGGTGTGTGTGTGTTTGTCTCTGAACCCTCACGCTGTCTCAGCTTCTTGACATCACACTTAGGCTGTTCAACATCTGTTTCCTGCTGCTTGAATATGTTCACACGCAGGAATTCACAGAAATTCACAGGATTACTCAGGAATACTCGGGAAGACACTGGAAGACACCGGAAGACACCGGAAGACACCGGAAAAAACACTGTCATGTCATGTTTCTAACTTGCTGAGAAGTACATACACACACTGGAAATGTTAGTAGTTCTCATAATGCAGCCCGGGATATTAATATAGGGACTGAATATAACAAATGGACCCTAAGTTTACATTCAAATATATACAAATGGATGGGGAGTGAACTGAAGAGTATAATGAAATATGAGCAGTGAGGATATTATAAACGCAAATGTATGTACACATTTGCAATTTCAGTATTGAGACCGCAGTGTCCTGTGACTAATTACTGCACAGTTTGGTGTTGGCTGTTTGATGAAGACCGATAAACATCTGCTGATGGACACACAGCGGGGGATATAAATTATTCCTGAGGCGGGATATTTGAAGAAGGAGGATGACCGCAGTTGGAAGGGGTCAGCCGTGATTTTACATGTCAGCGTGAGAGAGGTCATTGGAGGGTCAGAGGGGAGTTTCAGTTTTGTTTTAAAGCATGGTGTCAGATGGATCACTGATCTGTTGGTTGTGTCATTTAAACGGAACAGCTCCCACTAGTGGCAGTGGAGTGCACTCTGATGTCTGCGCCCTAAAACTGGTTTTACTACCCACCTACCGAAGTATTTCATTCATTGTGTTTTTTACGCTTTATTTTTCATAGTTATTATGCTTCCTGTTGTCTTTTACAGACTGATTTATGACTTGAATTATGTAAGACTTTTGAACTTTTTTCCTTCACAATCATTATCTTGATGTACAACTATAAACACACCACACTCTCTATATTTTTCCATCCCTTCCCAATCTTCTTCCCATTCCCATCGTCTCCTCTCTCTCCACATACAAATTCTGCTCTCCCAGATCTGCGGAGTAAGTGGCATCTTGTGGTGGACCGTCTGACTGTGCTCTTCCTCAAGTTCCTGAAGTCCTTCCAGCAACTGCAGCTGACAGTCTGGTGGCTGCTGGAGCTTCACATCATCAAGATTGTGTCCTCTTACATCATCTGGGTCTCTGTCAAAGAGGTGAGGCCTCCTGTTCCACCATAAATGCAAGGAGAATCTTCATCTAACGAGATGCCAGCAGTTCTGGTTGTTGTTGACTTTTGGATGACTTTGGATTGGAGTGCGTATGCAGGAAGTGTCCAGACTTTCTATTCAATTTTCTTACCTGGTCCTTGTTATTTTATAAATGTTTTTTTTTAATAATGTATTTGTTAACTGTGTAGTTGGTCGATACATTCTGGGATTCGAACCAACAGCCATCCATTTACTGGGGCTACACTCCACCACCACACTACCCTGACAACTGATTCTCCTTTATTAGAATATTATTCAAAAATCCTCTATACACAGTGTTCCATTAAGAAGTATAGTTATGTCTTCTGTCCTGTGTCTTCCAGAAACACTTGTGTTTCTCTCATGTGTTCTCCAGGCGTCTCTGTTTAACTGTGTGTTTCTCTCCTGTGTTCTCCAGGCGTCTCTGTTTAACTGTGTGTTTCTGTCCTGTGTTCTCCAGGTGTCTCTGTTTAACTGTGTGTTTCTCTCCTGTGTTCTCCAGGTGTCTCTGTTTAACTGTGTGTTTCTGTCCTGTGTTCTCCAGGCGTCTCTGTTTAACTGTGTGTTTCTGTCCTGTGTTCTCCAGGCGTCTCTGTTTAACTGTGTGTTTCTGTCCTGTGTTCTCCAGGTGTCTCTGTTTAACTGTGTGTTTCTGTCCTGTGTTCTCCAGGTGTCTCTGTTTAACTGTCTGTTTCTGTCCTGTGTTTTCCAGGTGTCTCTGTTTAACTCTGTGTTTTTGGCGAGTTGGGCGTTCGCCTTGCCCTTCACTCAGTTCCGTCCACTGGCCTCCAGCGTATGCACTGTCTGGACCTGTGTCATCATCGTCTGCAAGATGCTTTACCAACTCACCTCCATAAACCCATCTACATACTCCAAGAACTGTACCATGGTGAGGGAAAGTTCTGGGATTAGGCGTGGTCAGAAGGGGCAAGTGTGTGTGTGTGTATCTCCAGGTGGTGACTGTATATTTGTCTCTCTTTTTCTCAACTCTTTGAGGGGACCGCTCTATGTGGTCAGTCTTTACTTCTGTCGCTTTCTGTCTCCTGTCTCACCTCTTTGAGGAACCGCTCTATGTGCTCAGTCTTTCTGTAAAAAAAATAGACACTGTGATCCTCAGCTTATTTAATGATTGTCTGTTCCTGTTGCTTGTAGCCTACTAACTACACAGAGGTCCAGAGTAGTGAGATGGAACGCTCCGTGCTCTACAGCGCCCCTGTGGACCCGGTCAACTGGGTGGGCCTCCGCAAGTTCTCCCCACTTCTGGAGAACCTGAGGGTAAGAGAAGCATGGCTATACCCTGACACAGAGTCCGAGATTCAGTAACAAACAAACACATATTCAGCCTGTCAGTCTGTATGTCTCCTACATCACTAAACCCACTGGCAGCTTTATAATACAGTCTGTCTCCTACATCACTAAACGCACTGGCAGCTTTATAATACAGTCTGTCTCCTACATCACTAAACCCACTGGCAGCCAGTACACTCAGTCAGTACACTCAGCCAGTACACTCAGTCAGTACACTCAGCCAGTACACTCAGTCAGTACACTCAGCCAGTACACTCAGTCAGTACACTCAGCCAGTACACACAGCCAGTACACTCAGCCAGTACACTCAGTCAGTACACTCAGTCAGTACACTCAGTCAGTACACTCAGCCAGTACACTCAGTCAGTACACTCAGCCAGTACACTCAGCCAGTACACTCAGCCAGTACACTCAGCCAGTACACTCAGCCAGTACACTCAGTCAGTACACTCAGCCAGTACACTCAGCCAGTACACTCAGCCAGTACACTCAGTCAGTACACTCAGCCAGTACACTCAGCCAGTACACTCAGTCAGTACACTCAGCCAGTACACTCAGCCAGTACACTCAGCCAGTACACTCAGTCAGTACACTCAGCCAGTACACTCAGCCAGTACACTCAGTCAGTACACTCAGTCAGTACACTCAGCCAGTACACTCAGCCAGTACACTCAATCGAACCCATATACATTTTTCATCCCTATGTTCATCTAGAACAATCTGTTGATGCTGGCTCTCCTGGCGTTCGAGGTGACCATTTACCGCCACCAGGACCTGTATCGCATGAGAAGCAACCTCACCGCACCCATCACCAAAACCGTCTTCCATGACATCACCCGACATCACCTTGACGACGGCATCCTCAACTGTGCCAAGTACTTCATCAACTACTTCTTCTATAAGTTTGGCCTGGAGGTATGATGTAATGTTTAGCCTTATCACATTGGTCTCTCCTTGTGTTATAATTTAAATATTAACAAGATTACCTTATTTTAATATATGTATAGTAATTATTGAATTGCCTATATTGCGATGGTTTAATAACTACTCTGTATACATTTTGGTAGACTTCATAATTCCTTTAAGACTAAACCTTCCTAAAAACAAGTTTCTCATTGTTATGGCCAGACGTGCTTCCTGTTAGCTGTGAACGTTATTGGCCAGAGAATGGACTTCTATGCCACGCTTCATGCTTTCGGCTTGATTGCGGTGATCTACCGACGGCGACGGAAGGCAATTGCAGAGATCTGGCCAAAGTACTGCTTCTTTCTGGCCTGCATGCTCACCTGGCAATACATTGTCTGTATAGGCATCCCCCCAGCCGCCTGCAAAGGTGAGTGGACACCACTGATCACTACTGGACACTACTGAACACTATTGAACACTACTGAACATTACTGGACACTACTGGACACTATTGAACATTACTGAACACTACTGAACACTACTGGACACCACTGGACATTACTGAACACTACTGAACACTAATGGACACTACTGAACACTAATGGACACTACTGAAAATTACTGAACACTACTGAACACTACTGGACACTACTGGACAGTACTGAACACTACTGAACACTACTGGACACTACTGGACACTAATGGACACTACAGGATACTACTGAACACCACTGAACACCACTGGACACCACTGAACACTACTGGACACTACTGAACACTACTGAACACTACTGGACACTACTGGACACTAATGGACACTACAGGATACTACTGAACACCACTGGACACCACTGAACACTACTGGACACTACTGGACACTACTGAACATTACTGAACACTACTGGACACCACTGGACATTACTGAACACTACTGAACACTAATGGACACTACTGAACACTACTGAACACTAATGGACACTACTGAAAATTACTGAACACTACTGAACACTACTGGACACTACTGAACACTACTGGACACTACTGAACACTACTGGACACTACTGGACACTACTGGACACTAATGGACACTACAGGATACTACTGAACACCACTGGACACCACTGGACACTACTGGACACTACTGAACACTACTGGACACGACTGAACACTGTTGAAAAAAAGTTATCGTACTGTACTACTGGCTTTATATATCCACGGCAGGACCTGATGCATCCAGTTTGTTTTATTGGATGTCTTTCCTTGATAATCAGGAAACATTAAAGCTAGTACCTTGTCATGTAAAGGTGAAGGTCACCACTGTATAACTATTGTATTTAAATACTAATATAATCTGTATTCTCTGCCAGATTACCCGTGGAGGTTTCCCTCATCCACCACAGACTCTAATGTCATCAAGTGGCTCTACTTCCCTGACTTCCACACCAAACCCAACCCCCTCTTTTTACTCTGTGAGTACAATCATTGACTGCAGTGCTCTCAGTCCTATTGTCTGAGGGAACCGTGAAGTCAAATTATTTGGTGAAAAAGCATGGATGAGGCATACCTCTTACTCAGGACAGTTGATGTTGAAACATGTGTCTTCCAAAGCCATTCTGGTTCTGTTTAACTCTACCCAATTAACCCGGAAGTGTATACTCATCAGAAGTAGTTTATTCTTCAGGCCTCTTCTTTCATGAGTTCAGAGGCGTCGATCCTGGTGCAAGGAATCGCTAGAGAGTGTTGATTCATGGCAACAACATTGGATTACTAACCCCTTAAACCCGGACAGTGATGGCCAAGTACACTGCCCCCTGCTGGTGGACCTCTGGCCTAATCTGTTAGCAGGAATGCAACCCTGGTATCGATATATGACGCAGCAAACCGTGAGACAGTGACAATACCACATTCAGTGACCTCTCTATGTTGATTCTATTGGATGACAAGGTGTATGCCCGGTAGACTTGCTTTTACTCATGCGACTATTTTACATGGCCGTTTGCTCATCTGCCTAAAAAGCTTCAGCTGCCTAAAATGCCCCAGTTCCACTGCCCTCGCCGTGTCAGTACCAAACTGAGGTATTAGTGACGATCAATTGATGTTCAATTGAATCTGAGACAACTGCGAAGTGAAGGGAAACACTCATTTTGAGCGTCGGAATTGAGCCATTCTTTGCGTTTGGCGTTGCTTCCAATGGGATCGGAACTGGGATTTGGTTTGTCGGGAAAGAAGGGAGTTTCTGACAACCTTGTTCTCCAGTTTTTTGCTCTTCCCCCCATCTCACCTTTTTCTCACGATTCTTCTCCTTTCTCCTCCAGATGACTTCATGCTGTTGCTGTGTGCGTCGCTACAGAGGCAGGTTTTTGAGGAGGAGGAGGAGGCATCTGTGCGCCTCCTGGCTGGAGACAACATGGAGATCTGCAGGAACCTGGACGCCGCCTCCTTCAGCCTGCACAACCCTGTTCCAGATTTCATCCACTGCAGGTAGGAGAGTTCAGAGTTACTAACCTGCCAGTCAAACCATTGTTATCAGAGTTAAATGTTTTTTGGTTGTATGATTGCATGCTACACATGTCCCAGGACATTGATTGAGACGGAGTAGCTCTCTACCAATGATGGTATGTGCCAAGTTCTGTTGACATGGTTAGATTCTTGACCAGAAGACTTTTGGTTATCACTCTGCCTCATCCTTGCAGAGAAACATGAAGACAACATTCCATCGAGGCAGGATCAGGGCTAGTGTACTGGCTGTGTCTGATATGAGTTAGGATCAGGGCTAGTGTACTGGCTGTGTCTGATATGAGTTAGGATCAGGGCTAGTGTACTGGCTGTGTCTGATATGAGTTAGGATCAGGGCACTGGCTGGCTGAGTTAGGTCAGGGTACTGGCTGTGTCTGATATGAGTTAGGATCAGGGCTAGTGTACTGGCTGTGTCTGATATGAGTTAGGATCAGGGCTAGTGTACTGGCTGTGTCTGATATGAGTTAGGATCAGGGCTAGTGTACTGGCTGTGTCTGATATGAGTTAGGATCAGGGCTAGTGTACTGGCTGTGTCTGATATGAGTTAGGATCAGGGATGTACTGTGCTGGCTGAGTTAGTTAGGATCAGGGCTAGTGTACTGGCTGTGTCTGATATGAGTTAGGATCAGGGCTAGTGTACTGGCTGTGTCTGATATGAGTTAGGATCAGGGCTAGTGTACTGGCTGTGTCTGATATGAGTTAGGATCAGGGCTAGTGTACTGGCTGTGTCTGATATGAGTTAGGATCAGGGCTAGTGTACTGGCTGTGTCTGATATGAGTTAGGATCAGGGCTAGTGTACTGGCTGTGTCTGATATGAGTTAGGATCAGGGCTAGTGTACTGGCTGTGTCTGATATGAGTTAGGATCAGGGCTAGTGTACTGGCTGTGTCTGATATGAGTTAGGATCAGGGCTAGTGTACTGGCTGTGTCTGATATGAGTTAGGATCAGGGCTAGTGTACTGGCTGTGTCTGATATGAGTTAGGATCAGGGCTAGTGTACTGGCTGTGTCTGATATGAGTTAGGATCAGGGCTAGTGTACTGGCTGTGTCTGATATGAGTTAGGATCAGGGCTAGTGTACTGGCTGTGTCTGATATGAGTTAGGATCAGGGCTAGTGTACTGGCTGTGTCTGATATGAGTTAGGATCAGGGCTAGTGTACTGGCTGTGTCTGATATGAGTTAGGATCAGGGCTAGTGTACTGGCTGTGTCTGATATGAGTTAGGATCAGGGCTAGTGTACTGGCTGTGTCTGATATGAGGCAGGATCAGGGCTAGTGTACTGGCTGTGTCTGATATGAGTTAGGATCAGGGCTAGTGTACTGGCTGTGTCTGATATGAGTTAGGATCAGGGCTAGTGTACTGGCTGTGTCTGATATGAGTTAGGATCAGGGCTAGTGTACTGGCTGTGTCTGATATGAGTTAGGATCAGGGCTAGTGTACTGGCTGTGTCTGATATGAGTTAGGATCAGGGCTAGTGTACTGGCTGTGTCTGATATGAGTTAGGATCAGGGCTAGTGTACTGGCTGTGTCTGATATGAGTTAGGATCAGGGCTAGTGTACTGGCTGTGTCTGATATGAGTTAGGATCAGGGCTAGTGTACTGGCTGTGTCTGATATGAGGCAGGATCAGGGCTAGTGTACTGGCTGTGTCTGATATGAGTTAGGATCAGGGCTAGTGTACTGGCTGTGTCTGATATGAGTTAGGATCAGGGCTAGTGTACTGGCTGTGTCTGATATGAGTTAGGATCAGGGCTAGTGTACTAGTGTACTGGCTGTGTCTGATATGAGTACTGGCTGTGTCTGATATGAGGATCAGGGCTAGTGTACTGGCTGTGTCTGATATGAGGCAGGATCAGGGCTAGTGTACTGGCTGTGTCTGATATGAGGATCAGGGGACTGGCTGTGTCTGATCAGGGCTAGTGTACTGGCTGTGTCTGATATGAGTTAGGATCAGGGCTAGTGTACTGGCTGTGTCTGATATGAGGCAGGATCAGGGCTAGTGTACTGGCTGTGTCTGATATGAGGCAGGATCAGGGCTAGTGTACTGGCTGTGTCTGATATGAGTTAGGATCAGGGCTAGTGTACTGGCTGTGTCTGATATGAGTTAGGATCAGGGCTAGTGTACTGGCTGTGTCTGATATGAGTTAGGATCAGGGCTAGTGTACTGGCTGTGTCTGATATGAGGCAGGATCAGGGCTAGTGTACTGGCTGTGTCTGATATGAGGCAGGATCAGGGCTAGTGTACTGGCTGTGTCTGATATGAGTTAGGATCAGGGCTAGTGTACTGGCTGTGTCTGATATGAGTTAGGATCAGGGCTAGTGTACTGGCTGTGTCTGAGTTATCAGGGAGGCAGGATCAGGGCTAGTGTAGTCTGTGAGGCAGGATCAGGGCTAGTGTACTGGCTGTGTCTGATATGAGTTAGGATCAGGGCTAGTGTACTGGCTGTGTCTGATATGAGGCAGGATCAGGGCTAGTGTACTGGCTGTGTCTGATATGAGTTAGGATCAGGGCTAGTGTACTGGCTGTGTCTGATATGAGTTAGGATCAGGGCTAGTGTACTGGCTGTGTCTGATATGAGGCAGGATCAGGGCTAGTGTACTGGCTGTGTCTGATATGAGGCAGGATCAGGGCTAGTGTACTGGCTGTGTCTGATATGAGTTAGGATCAGGGCTAGTGTACTGGCTGTGTCTGATATGAGGCAGGATCAGGGCTAGTGTACTGGCTGTGTCTGATATGAGGCAGGATCAGGGCTAGTGTACTGGCTGTGTCTGATATGAGGCAGGATCAGGGCTAGTGTAATGGCTGTGCCTGATATGAGTTAGGATCAGGGCTAGTGTACTGGCTGTGTCTATGAGGCAGGATCAGGGCAGGGCTAGGGTGTAATGGCTGTGTCTGATATGAGGCAGGATCAGGGCTAGTGTAATGGCTGTGCCTGATATGAGGCAGGATCCTGATGGCTGTGCCTGATATGAGTTAGGATCAGGGCTAGTGTACTGGCTGTGCCTGATATGAGGCAGGATCAGGGCTAGTGTAATGGCTGTGTCTGATATGAGGCAGGATCAGGGCTAGAGTACTGGCTGTGCCTGATATGAGGCAGGATCAGGGCTAGTGTACTGGCTGTGCCTGATATGAGGCAGGATCAGGGCTAGTGTACTGGCTGTGCCTGATATGAGGCAGGATCAGGGCTAGTGTACTGGCTGTGCCTGATATGAGGCAGGATCAGGGCTAGTGTACTGGCTGTGCCTGATATGAGGCAGGATCAGGGCTAGTGTACTGGCTGTGTCTGATATGAGGCAGGATCAGGGCTAGTGTACTGGCTGTGTCTGATATGAGGCAGGATCAGGGCTAGTGTACTGGCTGTGTCTGATATGAGGCAGGATCAGGGCTAGTGTACTGGCTGTGTCTGATATGAGGCAGGATCAGGGCTAGTGTAATGGTTGTGCCTGTGCAGGTTTTTAACCTGTGACTCCAAATTTACGTTTTTAAGGCCCCTGTGTTACAGAACTGTAATATGATTTACCACTTCTTCTAAGGCATTAGGGTTAACTTGCTCCTCAGCTTTCACAATTCCAAGTAGTTGTGGCTACAGAACAATATGGGAATTGGAACATGTCAGTTCAAATCACCTAGCCGATAGTGAATGCAGCTTTAACAGGAACATTTACACCAGAAGGTTCCATTTCAATCCCTGTTCCTTTCAATAACTGTCCAATTGTTAATCGCTTTCTCTCTTTTTTTATCTATGTCCCTTATCAAATGACCTATTTAAGAGTCACATTAAATTAGACACTTCTCTTGGGTTCCTGCTCGTGTACCTATCCCATTGTTTTGACATGTTAAGTGAGTTAAGTGACGTTTAAGACCAGTTTCAGGCATCTCAAAGTGGGGCACAGAATGAGCAAACAGTGTCAAAGGCTTTTTTCCCTCCGTTCTTAGTTACCACTTTCCTCTACTCTCCGGTGATATCAGATAACACAGGCATGGAAAAACAATCACTTTATCCAAGCAGCTGTTTGTGGCTCACACTTTTTGGGGGTTTTCCATAATGCTGTAATTTAGTAATTTTCCTGAAATGAGGAAACCGCTCTGACAACCAAATGACGTTAAACACCGTGATATTGGAACTTTTGAAATCAATCAGCACAAGGTTGTATCAGAACCCCCAGCCCCGCCCCAGAACACCCCCCAGCTCTGCCCCAGAAAACCCCACCCCAGAACTCCCCCCAGCCCCGCCCCAGAACACCCCCCAGTACCGTCCCAGAACACACCCCAGCGCCTCCCCAGAACACCCCCCAGCCCAGCCCCAGAACACCCCCAAGTACCGTCCCAGAACCCCCCCCCAGCCAAAGTTACGTGGGATGATGAGAATGATGTGTAAAAGTAAAACATTTGAGTTATTCCAGTTCAATATGTAGCCTGTCTGCCCGTGGATGTGAAATATTTAGGCAATGATATGCTTTTTCCATGTAATCACTTAATTGGTCCAGGGTGGTCCAGGGTGGTCCAGTGGTCTACACCCCTGCCACCAGTTCACATGGGGTTCGAATCCCTCTCCTGTCTCCAGCAACATTGCTATCCATAAAATGCTTAATGGACAACAGTAAAAATGTCAACCTAAATGATGTCATCTTTCTCAGATCATACCTGGACATGCTGAAGGTGATCATGTTCAGCTACCTGTTCTGGTTCGTGCTCACCATCATCTTCATCACCGGGACCACACGTATTTCCATCTTCTGCATGGGCTACCTGGTGGCCTGCTTCTACTTCCTGCTCTTCGGAGGCGAACTGCTGCTCAAGCCAATCAAGAGCATCCTGCACTATTGGGACTTCCTGATCGCCTACAATGTGTTCGTGATTACAATGAAGAACATCCTCTCGGTACGTGTCGAGCGCCGGATACAGTCTGATACATTCAGAGACCGGATACAGTCCAGATGCAAACTGGATGTTAAATGCAGTCAATACTGAATGAAACTGAATGACGCTGGGTGTTAGTCTGGTGTCACTTGTGTAATATGAATAAAGGGGACCGCTCTCTTGATAAGCTTCTGCAACAAATGCATTCATCTAAATGTTATATTGGTGGGTTTGTCTGCTGCTGTGTCCTGTGTTAACTGTGTCTATTGGCCCTCAGATACTAGCCTGTGGATACATAAAGGCCCTCACAGTATATTGATGTATGTGCTGCTGTGTGTTAACTGTGTCTATTGGCCCTCAGATACTAGCCTGTGAATACATTAAGGTCCTCACAATTGATGTATGTGCTGCTGTGTTAACTGTGTCTATTGGCCCTCGGATACTAGCCTGTGGATACATAAAGGCCCTCACAGTATATTGATGTATGTGCTGCTGTGTGTTAACTGTGTCTATTGGTCCTCAGATACTAGCCTGTGGATACATTAAGGTCCTCACAATTGATGTATGTGCTGCTGCTGTGTGTTAACTGTGTCTATCAGATATTAGCCTGTGGATACATAAAGGCCCTCGTCACTAACCACTGTTGGCTCATCCAGCTCTTCAGTCTTGCCTGCACAATTAAGGGCTATTCTAAACGTAAGTGACACGACTACGTCTGTACTCATTTAAGAGAATTAAATAGCATTTCTAATTGCGGGAAAAGGTTTGATGTGGGTGGGGAATGTGCCCCGTATTTGGGGTTGAGTAGAAGAGTTATATTTTACTTTACTTATATATAATATAAATATAAACAATACAAAAAAATTATGATGACGTTTTTTTTTACATCTGCAGCCGAGCAGCAGGCTCACAAACACTGTGAGTTGCCTAGCGACGAGGCAGGCATCATCTGGGACAGCATCTGTTTCGCCTTCCTGTTGCTACAGCGACGCGTCTTCATGAGCTACTACTTCCTCCATGTGGTCGCTGACATCCGTTCCTCGCAGATCCTCGCGTCCAGGTAAAGTTTACCTTTAGCCACTTTATTCCACTTTATTTAGTTTTTAAGTGAATAAAAGTGCACTTGTTTATTTGTTTGATAACAAGATTTAGTTTTTGTTATTTTAGAGGGGCTGAGCTGTTCCAGGCCACCATAGTGAAAGCTGTCAAAGCAAGAATCGAAGTGGAGAAAAAGTCAATGGATCTGCTTAAGAGACAGTAAGAATCAATAAGACATATATGAATGTCTTGTCTTACACTTTATGTGAATATATATATATATATACATATCATATTCTGTACAGAGAATGCATGTACACACATATATAATATGCATGGTGTCACATGATGCACAAGCACATTAGACTGATATTCACTCGAAAGACACGTCTGTCAGATGTTGACATGTCTGTACTCTGAAATTAACCATCATTCCAGGATATTCCAGTCATAACTGCATTCTTGCCTGATTAAAGAAACCATTCATCATGAGGTGCTGCAGAACCTGACTTGGACAGCAGCTCCTTATAGCAGCTGAGCCTGACTGTGATTGATGATGCACGTCCAACACTGTTTTCCTTTACCTCAGGTTGTAATGTCTGCAGCTGTAGAGCAGCGGTGTGTTAGCAGACCAGATCAGCTGCCGTACGACACACACTGGATCAGTCAGAACTTCCCTTTCTGGCAGTCTGTCTCTCTGGCACTCTGTCTGTCTTTTTTGGCAGTCTGTCTCTCTGGCAGTCTGTCTCTCTCGTAGTCTGTCTCTCATAGTCTGTCTCTCTCGTAGTCTGTCTCTCTCGTAGTCTGTCTCTCTCGTAGTCTGTCTCTCTCGTAGTCTGTCTCTCTCGTAGTCTGTCTCTCTCGTAGTCTGTCTCTCTCGTAGTCTGTCTCTCTCGTAGTCTGTCTCTCTCGTAGTCTGTCTCTCTTGCAGTCTGTCCATCTCACAGTCAGTCTTTCTCGCGGTCTGTCTTTCTCCCCCTAACCTTGTCTCATTCACTCTTTTCAGCTCTTTTCCTCCTACCAGTCTAAACACATTCACCGACACCAAACCACACCCTATTACCGTGCACACAGTTCCCATAATTATATCAAACAGTTGTTTTTCTCTCCACAAGCCCACAGAGCTGGGTTGAGGGAACACAAAGGACACAACCATTGTCCGTATACACAGTGGTGAGAGCCCGTTGCCAATTGTGGTCGTTTCAATCTCTGTCTCCAATCAGAATGGATCGCATCAAGAGTCGGCAGCAGAAGTTCAAGAGAGGAAAGGAGAAGATGTTGAGTTTGGCTCAGGAGAGCGTAGATGCACGACACGGGCCCACCAACGAGGAGGAGGAGGAGGATGATGAAGGTGTGGCAGCTAGTTGTTGTTCTCTGAGCCTAAAGTAAAACGGCACCTAACCACGTCTGTATATGGGTTCCATTTGAATAGATCCATACAGTTCAGCAGTTAGCATTGATTGCTGTTTTTTTATAAACACCTTTTACTGTCCCCTAAAATGACAAAACACACATAACGAACTACCCGTTTACGTCATGACACAACTCTTAAACGTTATTTTTCCTCAGATAATGAAAAGGCTGACAAACAGAAGACCAGAGGGAGGAGGAAACCGTGGTGGAGGCCTTGGGTGGACCACGCATCCAGTGAGTGACCTATTGACCTTTTTATTTGTAGAAATGTTCTATATTCCACTTAACATATTTTGCAGTTAATCCATGGCTAGTTACATTATGTGTATAAGTCCAATATGTATAGTGTAAAGTGTCCGATTTGAGTATACATCAATGTGTGTGCACTGTCACACAGGGCTGGACTTGTCTAAGTGGTTTCGTTTTTTCCTATGTTTTTTCAGTGGTAAGAAGTGGCAACTATTACCTGTTTGAGACGGACAGTGAAGAAGAGGAGGAAGAGGTGGATAAAAAGGAAGCCGAGCAGCCCAAGAAGTCTGCATTTCAGGTACATTTGGGATGATGGTCCATCAGCAATCCTCTGCATTGTGAGAGTAACAGAACAACATTTGGATGTATTTTATACCAATTATGTTCATAGAGACTCCGCTGCTCTTGCTGCGTTTATTTTTTAAATCAGTTTCGATTTGTTTTTATTATGTTTTCCTACAGACTTGTAACAAGTCAATCTCGTGCCAATCCCCTGTTTCAGCTGGTTCTCTTCACAGTTTTTTTTTTCCTGAGTAACCACGTATTAACTGCTGACATTCTTGTTTGTGAGTCATGTTTGTTTGCGACAAATGTTCCGTTCCACTGACTCATCCCGGCTTTGTCCTTCCCTTGTAGAGAGCTATCCGAAGGTTTACCTCTGCTTTGCTGGCTCTGTCATTAAGCTGCCTGAAACTGCTCGGCAGTATATAATCAGGGCAGCTATGGTACTCTCCCTCTTGGGTCTCCATCTTGCATTTATCTTTTATGTGCTGTGTGTATCCTCCCTCTCGACCAACAAGTCACTTTCTCAAGACGCCACATGCATTCTACACTCTTACCCCCAAACCATCGCCACAAACTCACTTTAAAACTGAGGTTTAGTTGTGTGTTGGTTTTTTGGCAATGTCTTTTTCCGAAAGGAATTTTTGATGTTTTTGGCTAATTGTGACACATTTTCTTAAAACAACTTGAACGCAATAGTTTTTTGTGTGAACTTGGTTGGAATCAGAACCCTTGACATTCAATAAAACATTGTTAAACCAATAACAAGATTGTCAGCTAAAGCATTAGCAGCTTCTCTGATGATACATCTCTGACCAGCGGTATTGTCCCCACAGTTTGTGTACCACGCATGGATCACCGACTCAAAGACGGCCATGAAGGAGCGCAGCAAGGAGAAACAAAGCTTCTGGAGGAAATACACTGAGGGGAGCAGCAGTAGCAACAGCAGGTCAAGGAAGGAGGACCAGAAGGAAAGTAAGGATCCAGGATCTCTATCAGATCAGAAGACCTGGTTGGGTTTTCAGTTTCTTCACTTCCAGCCTCAGACTGTACACTATAGGACTATTAAAGCAGTGGGAAGACAGCGTTCAGTGTGGTTTCACACTTCTACCCAGTTCTATCCAGTGTCTGGGTTCTACCCAGTGTCTGAGTTCTATCCAGTGTTTGGGTTCTATCCAGTTTCTGGATTCTACCCAGTGTCTGGGTTCTACCCAGTGTCTGGGTTCTACCCAGTGTCTGGGTTCTATCCAGTGTCTGAGTTATATCCAGTGCCTGGGTTCTACCCAGTGTCTGGGTTCTATCCAGTGTCTGAGTTATATCCAGTGTCTGGGTTCTACCCAGTGTCTGGGTTCTATCCAGTGTCTGAGTTATATCCAGTGCCTGGGTTCTACCCAGTGTCTGGGTTCCATCTAGGCTGGTTCTATCCAGTGTCTGGGTTCTATCCAGTGTCTGGGTTCTATCCTGTGTCTGAGTTCTATTCAGTGCCTGGGTTCTACCCAGTGTCTGGGTTCTATCTAGGCTGGTTCTATCCAGTGTCTGGGTTCTATCTAGGCTGGTTCTATCCAGTGTCTGGGTTCTATCTAGGCTGGTTCTATCCAGTGTCTGGCTGCCACCCATCCGCCTGTAACTATTTGCGTCAGAGGACACTTTCTCTCAGCGTCTGAGACTAGACTCTTTCTTAGTGATTAATATATATAAAGTTGTGTCATTGTTTTTGAATAATTTTTTTACTTGGTTTGATTCCTGCCGAAGCAGCAGCTTCTCCTACTGGGATGTAAAGCACGTGGGATGACTACAGCTGTAATGGGAGCCATGCTGCCTTCAGTACACAGTCCTCCTTCCCCTTCCTCTTCTGCCTCCCTTCACCAGCCCAGTTTCAGCTGGGTGTATGGTCTAACTGGGTCTAACTGGGTCTAAATGGGTCTAACTGGGTCTAACTGGGTCTAAATGGGTCTAACTGGGTCTAAATGGGTCTAAATGGGTCCAACTGGGTCCAACTGGGTCTAACTGGGTCTAAATGGGTCTAAATGGGTCTAAATGGGTCTCACTGGGTCTAAATGGGTCTCACTGGGTCCCCTTTAATGGCTGGACTGAACGTGGTCATACATCTGGCATACAGTGAGGCATCTTGGTTCAGCCGAATAGTGGTATTTGAGGTCAGGATCAGGACGACAATCTCTTGGTCAGACTGTGTAGATGGAGCACATCTGGTTCAGACTGTGTAGATGGAGCACATCTGGTTCAGACTGTGTAGATGGAGCACATCTGGTTCAGACTGTGTAGATGGAGCACATCTGGTTCAGACTGTGTAGATGGAGCACATCTGGTTCTGAAAACACAAACATGTCCTTTCAAACACTGGAGTGTCAAATGAACTGGCAGTGTTGTGGTTGTGGGACTGTATATCGACTGATATTACTCTACTATCATTCACCCATTCCATTTTGAATGTGTATTTTCTATCCAGCAGTTAATGTTGGAATTGAAGTGGAGGATCAAGAGGATGTGAAAGAGAAGGCCAATGGACCCGGTAAGAACAGAACCGACGTTGGAAGACTTGGAATTGAACATAGAACTTTACGTTTTCTTGGGATCAGCCCAAAGCACACTGCTCCTCCGTCTGAATGTCATGTTGAGAACTAATGTGGACTTTGGGTGTGTTGTTGACCTTCCCCCTACACCCCCCCCCCATCCGTCCCCAGACAATGTCCTGAAGCGCTTCTTCAACATCCTCAAGTTCTCTTGGGTGCTTTTCTTGGCAATGCTGGACAGTTTTACAGCCTGGGTCAACTCCATGTGTCAGGAGCACATTGACATCTCCACGGTGCTTCGTATTGAGCGCTGCATGCTCACACACGAGGTGAAAAAGGTAACCGCTGGAGCTTTATGCAAGACTCATTCAGAACCACTGTTTTTTTATTGCTTTTGGGGGAGGGGCGGTATTGACAATTGGAATTCTGGGTAAACGGGTAAAGATGAGACATAGTGGTGACATTTTGAGACAATGAAACCCTGTTCTCCAGAGAGAAGCCTCATATTTACCTGAAGCACACTTTTTACTCACAGCTAACTTGGACTGCATCTGTAAATTTCCCTGATGGGCTCAGAACGAACACAAACAACATTGACCGTTTTCCATGGCTTAGCATTACTTATCTTTCAGGAAAAACTAAATCATTCCTATACTTAAAATGGTCACAGCCAATAACAGTTCATATCTCCTGATGATTAGATGCGTAATTATGTTGACCATTTTTTCTATACTTGCAAAAATAAATGCTACAAGCTTTGAGTGTATGAGTGAATTTGTAACCAACAATGTTTAAAGCAATTGTTGGTGGTCACAGGGAAATAAGCCTTCACGGGAGAGTATCCACGTGTACTACCGCAAGCAGATGTGTAAGGCCGCGTCCAATGAGTCCAATCTGGAAAGAATTGAGGAGACGTGCCAGGACTACATCCCCCACAAGTCAGAGCAGCAAAGCTGTTCCTGTTTGGAGAGCCAAGACTCTACAGTCTCTCATGGTAGCATGTCCAGGTAAGGATATGGAGTGCCCCTCAGGGTGAATGGGTGGATGCTGGACAAGGCAGTTTTTTCCCTCCCCTCTGGCGACTCCTTATGGTAGGTCCGGGGCCTGCAAGCTCAATTGTTGTTGTTTGCCAAATTAATGTGCACCGCACTAGAATCTGTTCTCCACCAGAACCTGCTTGCGGCAAGGCAATTATTTTACACAATTGGGGAGGAGAACATGGTAAATAAAATGATAGTGTGCAAGATATTTGCAGTTTTTTGTTAGAACCATTAACAGTTTCAATGTGCTGATTGAACTCTAAAACACACGTGTAACTTATATTTTCATCCGTGTGCAATTGAACACCAAGTCTGGTGAACTGTGCCAAATGCTGCTAATTTATGCTAATTTATGTCATCTCAGTACAGCTACACGATGAACACTTTATCCCAGAAGTACAATAGGTCCATATTCAGTGGTTACATTTTGACATTACTTATCCATCTGTATTGCTCATTTTGTTTTTCTACATTGCTCAATGCGTTAGTCTGTTTTTAGTCATATTTATTCGAGACATTGATGAGTGCCAGGCTTCTGGTCAGTGATGGAGTGTTAGTAAAGGGTTTCAGTCTAGCAACTTGAAACAACAGAGCTCTGTTCTGGGACCTCTAACGTCTGCCACCATTTTAATCTCTCCTTGGCGTACACACAGACTCACACGGACAAACAATCACAGGCATGGAGGCGTATATACACAGAAGACACACACCCAATAGACACACGAACGCACAAACTCACAATTATTAGTCGTTGTTACATTCCCCAGTAACCAAGAAAAGATGTTTGTCGCTCAAAAAAGCTCACAAACAACCAAAAGGACAACAGGTCATGTTTAAAATGTTTTATATATATATATATATATATATATATATATATATAGGAATGTATATATATATGCACATACGAGAAAATGCATAAGAAAGATTGGTTGTTCATGATTTTGTCATAGATATATATGCCCACAACAGTTAAATCTCTAATTATCTGGGTTAATAAGGGTTAGGTTTAGAGTGATATAGAGTTAGGGTTACGCATTAAAGCTATGTTGAGTTTAACCATTGTGAATTCGGTTTAGGTTTAAGGTGTTAGGTGAAGGTTAGGTTACTAACGTTAAGGTTAGAGTTAGGGGAGGTTAGGATTTGGTTATGGTAGGAATAGGGTTATAGTTAAGATAATGTTTTTGCCATTAGGTTACTAATTCTGAAGTGTGTGTGTGTATGTTTGTCCAGTGCATACACAGAGAACACACTGCTGTACTCCTGCCGCTCCACTCTGGACCACAATGACATGGGTTCTGACGGCGCCCAGGTGCCAAAGACCAGTGAGCGTGCCCATCCTAAACTCAGCATAATAAAGGGTCAGAACCCAGAGTACACCTCCTCCTCCTCCTCAGAGGACAGTGGAGGTAGCCAGGCTAGGTAGGAAACTACAACACACCCCGTCCTATTCCTCATCTCTCTTTCTCTCTCTTAATCCTGTCTAGACTAAACCCATTTTGCTTCCTCTTTACACTTTCTCTTTGTGCTTCCTCTTTATCCTTCCTCTACACAAATTTCTAGTCCTTCCTACTTCCTTTGCGTTCTTACTTTTCTTCTCCCCGATCCATCTCTCTCTTCCTTGCTCTCTTTCTCTTTGTTTTCCCTTCACTTACTGTAGATGATAGGGTGTCTTTGTGTTAGTAACGTAAGACCGCGAGCTAACCCTTAGGAATCAATCAGTAGCTGTTTTACACCCTGGTCCTCCCTCTCATTCCAATGTTATTGAGTTATGCTCTTTTATCAACTCCACTTCCTGGCTACAAGATAATAGTACTAAATCCTGCCTTTCACACCGAGCACCGTTTAAATATGATGTTTGTGACTGTAGAGTGCCTTTATAATCTGCTAATCAGACCAGGTGTGCTCTTCTGTCTTTCTCTACTTTACTTTTATTCTATTTTCTACCTCACCCACCAGTAGCTGTGTGTGTGTTTGTGTGTATGTAAACAAACATGTTTCCTGTGCTTTATGCTAATTAGTTGAACTGTTTACCTGATTTATTTATAGTAAACCAGGGCTAATGCTGGCAAACTTTATTTTTTTTAATCATCAACATGCCATTCCAACAGCTCTAAAAATCTGTTTCACATAATTGATGCACAATATGACGAAAGTTTCCAAGTACAGTACAAACTATTCTGGTAATTAGTTACTAATTATGTCATTTACTAGAGGTAAAACTGCCCACTAGTGGACTAATCTCTGAATCATAGCCGGAAATATTATTAAAATGAGTCTGCCCATGGAAAGACAGTAACTTCCAGAACATGAATCAAACTTTTGTTTGGCGGTCGTTTCTCACTAGCGAGTGCACAGCCCTCAGCTCCCACCAGGGAACTGTCAACAATACAGAGGATGCTGACCAGGACATCCAGGACCCCAGCTCATCCAATCCTGAGACCCCATCCACCTCCACCTCACCTGGGCTGTACGTGGACCCTGAAGGGGGTCTTCTCTCCACGTCCAGAGGTTTGGACTGGGACAGCGAGGCAGAACAGGCAGGGTTGGGTCAGGGACCGTGCTACCACAGTGAGCTCCTGCTCTACCAGGCAGACCTCCCCATTACCACCCCCACAGAGACTAACATTCCCCCATCATACAGCAGGGCTACAGGCCTGGACCAGGAGGGGGCTGACCAAGCCTCTTATAGCAGGGCTACAGGCCTGGACCAGGAGGGGTCTGACCAAGCCTCTTATAGCAGGACGCTGTTAGACGCTGCCAGTTACACCATTCCCTCGTTAACCCATGAGCTGACAGCCAGCGATCTGCTACGTAATAGGTATAGTATCACTAACAGTTGTCTACTACTAAACCGACAATTATTATAGACGTTTTTGGAAAGATTTGTTTATTTGACAATTCTTAAGCCTTTCGACTTGCCACTCTTTGAATGTTTTTTTTGTCACTTTCACGGACTGTCTCTCTCCCTGTCTCTCTTACTTTTGTTCTCTTCCCTCTCCCTTTCTTTCTTTCTTCCCTTTCCCTCTTTCTTTCTTTTTCCCCTCTCCCAACCTCCATGTCGATGTCAGGATGTTCTACGACGAAGAGCTGGAGGACTCTGAGCGTTTCTACGGCAACCAACCCGCCCTGCTCCAGCTGCTGTATGCGCTGTACAACATGCTGGTGGCCCACTCTGAAATGGTCTGCTACTTGGTCATCATCCTCAACCACATGATCTCAGCATCGGTGGCCACACTCGTTCTTCCCATCCTCATCTTCCTCTGGGCCATGCTGTCCGTCCCCAGGCCCAGCAAACGCTTCTGGATGACCGCGATCGTCTACACCGAGGTATCACGGGTGCACGTTAGGCCCGACCGCGCTTGAAGGCTTCATGGCATTGTGCCTTATGGCTGGATTGCATATTGCCTGATTTTGCACTACAATATTTGCTTGTTACTTATCTGTATTTTGTATATTACTTAGTATAATTTATAATATTGTTCCATATGTTTTATGTACACACCTTCCTGCCAAAGTAAATTCCTTGTTTGTACACACATTCATTGCGATTAAAATCACTTTTCTGATTCTGATTGTACTGAATAATTGTTGTAAACAAAAGACATGAGTGAGGCTGTTGTCAGTTGGTTACCAATATCTGTCTTTCTTTCTTAACCACCAGGTCACCATTGTGATCAAATATTTCTTCCAGTTTGGTTTCTTCCCCTTCAACCAGAATGTTGAGCTGGACAAGTCCAAACCATTCCATCCTCCCAACATCATCGGAGTGGAGAAGAGAGAGGGATATGTGCACTATGACCTGATTCAGCTCCTTGCACTTTTCTTCCACCGGTCTATTCTCAAGGTGCCCACTAATTCATTCATTTACCTCATATTTTATTTGTAACATCCCTCCTATTTTATTTGTAACATCCCTCCTATTTATTTGTAACATCCCTCCTATTTTTTGTTTCATCCATCCAATTTTTTTGTAACATCCCTCCTATTTTTTTGTAACATCCATCCTATTTTTTTGTAACATCCCTCCTATTTTTTGTAACATCCCTCCTATTTTTTGTAACATCCCTCCTATTTTTTTTGTAACATCCCTCCTATTTTTGTAACATGCCTCCTATTTTTTTGTAACATCCCTCCTATTTTTTGTAACATCCCTCTTATTTATTTGTAACATCCCTCCTATTTTTGTAACATGCCTCCTATTTATTTGTAACATCCCTCCTATTTTTTGTAACATCCCTCCTATTTATTTGTAACATCCCTCCTATTTTTTGTAACATCCCTCCTATTTATTTGTAACATCCCTCCTATTTTTTTCTAACATCCCTCCTATTTTTTTCTAACATCCCTCCTATTTTTGTAACATCCCTCCTATTTTTTGTAACATCCCTCCTATTTTATTTGTAACATCCCTCCTATTTTTTTGTAACATCCCTCCTATTTTTTTGTAACATCCCTCCTATTTTTTTGTAACATCCCTCCTATTTTTTGTAACATCCCTCCTATTTTTTGTAACATCCCTCCTATTTTTTGTAACATCCCTCCTATTTTTTGTAACATCCCTCCTATTTTTTGTAACATCCCTCCTATTTTTTTTGTAACATCCCTCCTATATTTGTAGCATGCCTCCTATTTTTTTGTAACATCCCTCCTATTTTTTGTAACATCCCTCCTATTTATTTGTTACATCCCTCCTATTTTTGTAACATGCCTCCTATTTATTTGTAACATCCCTCCTATTTTTTGTAACATCCCTCCTATTTATTTGTAACATCCCTCCTATTTTTGTAACATCCCTCCTATTTTTTTGTAACATCCCTCCTATTTTTTTGTAACATCCCTCCTATTTTTTGTAACATCCCTCCTATTTTTTGTAACATCCCTCCTATTTTTTGTAACATCCCTCCTATTTTTTGTAACATCCCTCCTATTTTTTGTAATATCCCTCTTATCCCTTGGTTTTGACCTGCAGTGTCACGGGCTGTGGGATGAGGATGACCCCAGGGCAAGAGAAACCTCCAATCCGGACAGGGAGAAGCGGTCGAGGACCAGGCATGTGGAGAAACAGGCCCCGGGGAGAAGCGTCTCCCTGCTTGAGTCGGTACGCTCCCGGTTACCCCGTCACCACCTGTCCACCTCTAGCCAGCAGCGACTCAAAAGCTCCACCTCCACCCAGCAGCGCCGCCAAAGCTCCAGCTCCCACCTCTCCCAGCGCACCATGCGCTCCGCCCACTCCAGAGGAGGTAAGTAACGACTAATTAACTACCTAACTGGACTTTAATACGTTTCTGAAAATAACGTATGAACCCCATGTCTTCCAAATGTCATCTTACCTGGGTAACAGACAGTGTGAGCTCCAGGCCCAGTCTGAGGAGATGGAACAGTAGTATCCAGCAGAAGAGCAAGAAGGACATGATCCTGAAGAAACTCAGAGAGCAACTCATCAAAGCCAAAACATTTACTGTCGAGAAGTAAGTGGTCTGTCAGGTCTGAAGGTGTCAGATTTCGCCACTATCAATCCCTAATTTTACTTTGATGAATACAAGGTTCACCAAAACAAGTTACTAGTTAATTATTGTAATACTTTGGTTTATTTTGTACACATTGATTGATTATTTGTACTAAATCTTATATATTTAGAACTCTGGAGATCTACATTCCCATCCGTCAGTTCTTCTACAACCTGATCCATCCAGAGTACAGCGCTGTAACAGACGTCTACGTGCTCATGTTCCTGGCTGACACAGTGGACTTCATCATTATTGTCTTTGGTTTCTGGGCTTTTGGGGTAAGTTTGCTACATGATATAAATTCAACTGAAGATAATATATACAACATCAGTCATGTTGTGGACTCTAACATTAGCGGGAGCTGTACATTTTTATTTGATCACTTTCTTTCTCACTAATATTTTTTTAGGATAATTTTAGAAAAACATGTTACAAGTTCCACCCCGACAAACAATAGTTTGTGAAGCCTCGCTTGTTGTGGATATCAGAAGTGAGCATCTTCCTGTAAAATCTGACACGGTTTGGTGCCGCCATTTGGATGAATGTTGAACCACTCCTCCTGGCAGCACATATCAAGATTCTTGACTCTTAGGTCTTTGTGGACCGTCCTATTTAATTCAGATCGCACGTTTTTTATTGGATTTAAGTCTGGAGACTGAGATGGTCATTGTAAAACATAATCATTTATATTTTTCGGGTCCTGCAGCAAATTCTTAGTTGACTTTGATTGTGTGTGGGGTCTTTGTTCTGTGTCTCCAATCTGTGTTTTGCAGAAAAAAACATAATACTGAAAGTGTTTTGTGTTTGAGAATGATGTATTGCAATAAAAGTATAAAGCTCCCCCTTATCTTTATGCCCAAAATATGACAAATTGTCGGTGTTGTTTCTTTTGTGCATTCACTTTTGCTCAATTTCATGTAGTGTGTCAATACTTGTTGAGGTTACTGATGAGGGCTCAAATGTTAAATTTATTGTGTTTGAAATCCAGGGCAATTTAATACCATATCATAACGTGCTGTTCCCTATATAAACACTATGCTGTGGCTGATTGAACTTCTGGTTTCCCTACAGAAACACTCTGCTGCGGCTGATATAACTTCCTCCCTGTCAGAGGACCAGGTTCCAGAGGCCTTTCTGGTGATGGTACTGATCCAGTTTGGCACCATGGTGGTGGACCGGGCTCTGTACCTTCGTAAAACTGTCATGGGGAAAGTCATCTTCCAGGTCATCCTGGTGTTTGGCATCCATTTCTGGATGTTCTTTATCCTGCCTGGAGTCACAGAGAGGTACAAATGTGGACGTATAACCGATACTCTGTTCTACTGTCCTGTCGATGAAAATATAAAGATTACCTGCAAAATATCAGCAACAAAACGATAAGGCATGTTAATAATGTTTCCATTTTCACAGACGGTTCAGTCAGAACACTGTGGCTCAGCTGTGGTACTTCGTCAAGTGTATCTACTTTGGCTTGTCGGCCTATCAGATCCGGTGTGGTTACCCCACCCGTGTCCTGGGCAACTTCCTCACCAAGAGCTACAACTACCTCAACCTCTTCCTGTTCCAAGGGTGGGTAGTCTGACGCCACATGAGCCACCAAATTACCTGATCAGGGAGGACAGATGCCATCATGGCTGCCCTCAATCATAAATAGTGCTAATAGTGCTACTGGTGCTAATAGTGATACTGGTGCTAATAGTGATACTGGTGCTAATAGTGCTACTGGTGCTAATAGTGCTACTGGTGCTAATAGTGATACTGGTGCTAATAGTGATACTGATGCTGATGGTGCTAATAGTGCTAATAGTGCTACTGGTGCTAATAGTGCTACTGGTGCTGATGGTGCTAATAGTGCTACTGGTGCTAATAGTGATACTGGTGCTAATAGTGATACTGGTGCTAATAGTGATACTGATGCTGATGGTGCTAATAGTGCTAATAGTGATACTGGTGCTAATAGTGCTACTGATGCTGATGGTGCTAATAGTGCTACTGGTGCTAATAGTGATACTGGTGCTAATAGTGATACTGGTGCTAATAGTGATACTGATGCTGATGGTGCTAATAGTGCTAATAGTGATACTGGTGCTAATAGTGCTACTGATGCTGATGGTGCTAATAGTGATACTGGTGCTAATAGTGATACTGATGCTGATGGTGCTAATAGTGCTAATAGTGATACTGGTGCTAATAGTGATACTGATGCTGATGGTGCTAATAGTGATACTGATGCTGATGGTGCTAATAGTGATACTGGTGCTAATAGTGCTACTGATGCTGATGGTGCTAATAGTGCTAATAGTGATACTGGTGCTAATAGTGCTACTGATGCTGATGGTGCTAATAGTGATACTGGTGCTAATAGTGCTACTGATGCTGATGGTGCTAATAGTGCTACTGGTGCTAATAGTGCTACTGATGCTGATGGTGCTAATAGTGATACTGGTGCTAATAGTGCTACTGATGCTGATGGTGCTAATAGTGCTACTGGTGCTAATAGTGCTACTGGTGCTAATAGTGATACTGGTGCTAATAGTGCTACTGATGCTGATGGTGCTAATAGTGCTAATAGTGCTGAATGTGCTAACCTTGCACTAACATTGTGGCACTATTATTGCCTAAACCAGGTTCCGCTTGGTCCCGTTCCTGACAGAGCTGCGGGCAGTGATGGACTGGGTCTGGACAGACACCACCCTGAGCCTGTCCAGCTGGATCTGTGTAGAGGATATCTACGCACACATATTTGTCCTCAAGTGCTGGAGGATGTCAGAGAAGGTGAGTGGCATCTGTTGTAAAAGAGGCACTGTGGAAATGAGATTCAGGAGAATTACAAAAGAACTTGCCAGTCCAGTAGTTTTTTATCTGAATTCAATTGATTTAGATATAAGAATAGACCTAAAGTATAAATATTAGGTGTATACATGAAAATGATTGCCTTTTACCGGCAAACAATTATCAAAATACAAAACAACTGTGGCCCCTGAGCTGAAAGGTTTGCTCTCCCCTGGTCTATACAGCACCTCCTCCCAGAAGGATCCCAGATACATAGAACAATCTTATGTGCCTTTAAAGTCCCTGATGTCAATATTACGATTAGCGTGTCTTGTATGTGTTCCACCTAATTCTCTGACTGTGTCTTCAACCAGAGATACCCTCAGCCTCGTGGCCAGAAGAAGAAGAAAGTGGTGAAGTACGGAATGGGAGGGATGATCGTCATGTTGCTGATCTGCATTGTCTGGTTTCCCCTCCTCTTCATGTCCCTGGTCAAGTCTGTAGCCGGGGTGGTCAACAAACCCCTGGACGTGTCTGTCACTATTACCCTAGGAGGCTTTCAGGTGAAATAGCTTATTTCCACTGAGTCCGTTTACTTGAATTGGCTGAATCCTAATCCGAGTAGATAGTATGATATTTCTGATCTGTTCGTTATCTTTCCTTTAGCCCATATTTACAATGAGCGCCCAGCAAAATCAACTAAAGGACATAAGCAAAGACGAGTTTGAAGACTTTAGGAATTCCTACAACTACATGCCGGTAAGAGCATCCATTACCAGGATGTTTGTTTAGTTTTTATCTTAGGCCATACAACACATATAGACTCCCAAACATCTGTTGATAATATAGGTTTCAATATTTATTGAATATATGACAATGTATAGAAATGTAATGAAACAGTGAATTAGTATTGGGTTTTATTGTCCATTCAAAAGGATCTAAAAACAGTAAATTAGTATTGTGTTTTATTGTCCATTCACCAGGTTCAATGAACAGTAAATTAGTATTGTGTTTTATTGTCCATTCACCAGGTTCAATAAACAGTAAATTAGTATTGTGTTTTATTGTCCATTCACCAGGTTCAATAAACAGTAAATTAGTATTGTGTTTTATTGTCCATTCACCAGGTTCAATAAACAGTAAATTAATATTGTGTTTCATTCTCTCATGGCTTTTATCTTCCTAGTCAGCGATGCAGTTCCTAGAGGCATACACATCGGAGGATGTGACTGTGGCAGAGCTGGAGGGCAGTTCTAACTCCCTGTGGACCATCAGCCCGCCCAGCAGGAAGAACTTGATGGATGTTCTTAGCAAAGAAGAATACTTCCCTGTCACAATGTCCTGGACCATCCACAGGTAGGAGATCAGGGTAGTACTTCCCAATTTAGCAAAAGACAAACTACCTACCAGTAGGTTATAAAATACACTGATGAGCCAAAACATACATATGTTTTGTGTGTGTACAGTGTATATGTTCAGTTGCGTTTGTCATGGGTGGAAACATTACATATTTACACGTGTACAAGTGATATTTATAGTAATGAATATTTGGCATATACAGATGTAAATGTGTTTTTCCTCTATTCCAACAGGAATTTCAGTCTTGGAGCCAAAGCTGAGGTTGCGACAGATAAACATGTAACATATCTAGATATGACAACACGACAACAGCTAATAGATCTACTGAATGGGACTAGAAACCAACCCGTGTAAGTAGACTACACTACATAAAACACCAAATTCCTCCCTAAACCCTTTGAAATGCTGTTTATTGATATTGATTTGTTATTCAGTCGTACTGATATGAGTAATCACTCATATTTATACCATTCTAGTCTATATTAAGAATATAATCAGTAACAATTTTTTCACTCCCCTCCAGGGTGATCGAACAAGTCTTTCCATGCTTCCTCAGAGCTCCCAGTGACTCCAATGCCAAACCCATTGAACAACTCTATAAAGGTAACACATAAGCCCTTGTATCGACTTTAAATGGACATTGACTTTTGATTTACATCACACCGCCTCTGAAATAAACACCTCTATTTTGAAGTTGTCTTGTGCCTTTGAGGTATTATTTAGATTTTATACTAAGGCCATGTGGAATACTTGTTTGTGATCTGTTTGTATCATCTTTATGTATTGTATGCATAGTTTCCTTGTTGATAACCTCCCACGTTACCTATTTGTCAGACAATAGCTACAAGAACATCCTTTTAGACCTGGAGAGAACCCAAAACACCAGTGGTGAGATCCAGGAGTGGTGGATCGTCGACCAGCCATCCGCAGGTCGGACCCAGATGAGGGTTGCCGAACAGGGGAAGAAGAGAGAGGCCGGCCTCCAGCTCCATGTGTTCAGCGATAAAGTCAGCCCACCAAGTCTGGGTTTCCTGGCAGGATACGGGTGAGAGAATATCCGACAGTCACAACCATCGGTCACGTATCTCATGTTCAATAAGGCGCTCCTCGGAACACCTTATAATTTAAATCTGCTTTTTTGTTTTGCAAGTAAAAGGCACCGACTTGCATGTTGTTGTTTGAAAGGTGTTTATGTGTTGAATAATGCATTTGCCTTTAGTCAAGAACTATAATGTGTTCCAATTTTCTCACCGACAGGATCATGGGTCTTTACGCCTCCGTGGTGCTCGTCATCGGTAAATTTGTGCGCGAGTTCTTCAGCGGCATCTCTCACTCGATCATGTTTGAGGAGCTGCCCGCGGTGGACCGCGTCCTGAAGCTGTGTACCGACATCTTCCTGGTCCGAGAGACTGGCGAGCTGGAGCTGGAGGAAGACCTGTATGCCAAACTCATTTTCCTCTACCGCTCACCAGAGACAATGATCAAGTGGACTAGAGCCCAGAAAACTAAGTGAGGCAACTAGTGGGCAACAAGAGACGTGGAGTTAAAAAAACAGACACTAAATTGGAAAACCACAATCCGGCAGGAAGTAGCTAGCTAGCTCGTTATGTGCTCCCTGGTGCGGCTGTGATAACGGGACCCTTTCCCTATCATGCCAGGTGTGAAACAGTGTGACTAACTTGGGAAAGGTGACTCTGAAGAAGCAGTTTTATACATGTTTGTACACATTTCGTGCAACTATAAAGAATTGCAGCCATCTGTCAGTCGCGGAGGTATCACAGATGGTATCCTGATGGTCTTTAGGGATCTGGCCTCTTTTCCTGTTGGGAAACCTACCATGGATTGTGCAATATACTGTCCTGAAAGCTGGCTGTAAACTTGAACAGACATGTTTTCTTGAGCGTCTCTGGGAGGAGAGACCTAAAGCAGAAAGGTGTGCAACTGAGACACTAGACACTTTTATTTTCCAACATATTTTCCTTTACAGTAGACTACCTGCAAGGGTTTCGTCTCATCCAGCAGGACAGAGTCGACGGCCTGTGACATTGAAGGCACGTTACAATACTTAGTTTCCTTCACGATGCTTCTACAGAGTAATCAAATGAGTTACAGAGTAAGCACATGAGTTGTGGCCTTTGAAGACATTGTTCTCAGGAAATCCAGGAAATGTCTGTCTCGGTGGAACCCCTATTAAGACCTTTGAAACGAGGGCGTCAAACAGTCACTGCGATGCATAACCCGTTTTGTGTCCCGACATCTAGATTATTTGGATCTAGAGTCGACAGGTTCCAGCGTTAACAGACAACTGCATATCAACCTAACCAGGGTATATATTAGCGTTTAAAATGGCAACAACAGGATGTATAGAATGAGTGGAACACATGGTGTCCAATGGCAACAACATGATGTATAGAATGAGTGGAACACATGGTGTCCAATGGCAACAACATAATGTATAGAATGAGTGGAACACATGGTGTCCAATGGCAACAACAGGATGTATAGAATGAGTGGAACACATGGTGTCCAATGGCAACAACAGGATGTATAGAATGAGTGGAACACATGGTGTCCAATGGCAACAACAGGATGTATAGAATGAGTGGAACACATGGTGTCCAATGGCAACAACAGAATGTATAGAATGAGTGGAACATACGGTGTCCAATGGCAACGTCTGGGATGATCCTTAACGCTAGGGGATGCTTGCAGATTTGACAGCAAAAGTATTTGTTGGTTATCACTGCCGGCTAACTTTGGGATTTATCCCGGGGGGGGGACGAAATGTGATCAAGGCCGAGGCATTTATGCATTGGAACATGCAGTACTGTGTGTAAATGTAACTCATCTGCGTTGGTGTTATTGTGGTTCAGTAATCTAAACATAAAGCACATGTTTGAAAGCTGACGTGCTGCCCTTTTATTTTGTGACCTGATTCGGTAGAACACAAAGGCATGCCACAAACAAAACGTCCAATCAATCAGCATGCACCACAACACTTATACACACTTTAGAGTTGGTAACTGGAACCATTGAATTATTCACTTCGTGACACCCATCCACAGCCGTATGGCACCACAGCAACAGACCCTGGAGAGTTGATGGTTGCAGCATTTCTTTCTTCCAAAAATCTGCAGCTCCAACCAGGAGATCAGTTCAATCAGCAGGCAACACGCTTGACAACCTCGGTTAACTTTTGCTGGGTTCCCATTCGTCCTGAGAGTCATTAGAGCTTGGAAATTCCAAGGAACCGCCCCCAACAAATCCCAGCCAATGATTGGCAGATACACATTGCTTATGAAGGCACAGTCAAGGTTCATACCTCGACTGCAGTGGACAGGTACTCAAACAAGCACTATTAACTGCTTTGCCACCCCAGAGTTCTTGGAATCATATTTTTCTTGCAGTTTAAAAGTACAGGTATATGATGAAACTGGAAAGGTATTGGGAAACCCTGATGAAACAGAGGTTTTATCCCAATACAGTCATAACCTATAATTCCAACGTCGCCACATAATTAAGTCAATAACAGTGTAGCCTTCACAAAACAGCGACAGAAATAGCGGCTTTCCGCGCGACACATTTCAGATTTATAAAAAGAGAAATCTGCCCCTTTTACACATCACTGAGGCACAGAGTTTGACATTGAGTGAGTTAAATACGCAAATCAGTATTCACATGTGGTAGCTTGTAGCATACAGTTTAAGATTAAAGAAATAAATTCATATACAGAGGTGTAAATGAATCAAAAGCATTGCCAAAGCGATATGATACATTGGATTTTTGGATGTTGATATCACTTTAAATGTAGCAAAATTTCACGATCGCAGTAAAACCCTCAACGGGACAAAGAATCTAAATAATTGAGTAGTGCCTGAATTCTCCCACAATTGTTATTATTCGCATGCTTATTATAATACAGACAACCCGTTGCTATGCTTGTGGGAACCCACGTATTTCTGGCGAAGGAGGGCAACAGTTAGACCCTCTGACATGCTTAGAATAGGGCAAGCTGCGGAAGATTCCGATTACCCAAGTAACAGGAGGTGCTCTGGTCCAGACAGGAAGTCTGGGGCTAACATAGCCCACCAGCATACTCATCCTCGTCAGCATCTGCGGCCCCTGCTTCCCCAGACTCTGCAGCTGCAGTCGTGGGCTTCTTCTTGCCACCACCTGGAACCCTCAGGCTGATTGACAACTTGGCATACTGCAAGACAAGTGGTCCAATGTTTAGGTCAACGAGCTGGTGGTTGCTACATTCGTTATCTTTTCGAAGAGTGTTTCCCCTAAACCGTTATTGAGTACTCTTAGAAACTTCCTCAACCTGGACTGATGATTCTGCCAATTAACCAATCAAAAAGCCCTGGGCTGCTCTGCGTCTGATGTATGTTCAGTTCACTTAAATGTTTACCATGTTGTACCAAACAAGTTCTTCATAAAATGTATTGTGCATTCTTAAATAGACTTTAAGGTAAAGTATGTTCCCTTCTATTAGGTAGGTGTGGCCTAAAGTTATAATGGGTTGTTAAAGGTCAGTGACCATGGTGAAAGTATTTCCTAGCCAAAACACCCCCCTTTTTTAAACTGGTCATTCAGTAAAGACAGTTTTAGTTTCCATAAACATGAAAGTTGCAGAACACACAACCGTACTGAATACAGCCCAGATGTGTTCACATGTTTCATGAATAGGTTTGGGAAACGGTTCCACTCTATAACATAAAAGTTAAAAAGGTTATAAGAAAGGTTAAAAAGTTACAAAAACAACATGGAGGTGAGGTCTAGATGAATGTAAATAGGCAATAGACAACTATTGCAGACTAGGCTTATCAGAACTGCTCAGCCTAGACTGCAAATGCACGGTACAGCTAGAAGAGGAATCCTATGGAAAATACAGCTCATGATTCCATAGTCACAGTGGTAACGGACACTGACACACACACACTGAAACGTTGTGGTAACAGACACAAAAACTGAAACGTTGTGGTAACAGACACAGAAACTGAAACGTTGTGGTAACAGACACAGAAACTGAAACGTTGTGGTAACAGACACACACACTGAAACGTTGTGGTAACAGACACAGAAACTGAAACGTTGTGGTAACAGACACAGAAACTGAAACGTTGTGGTAAAAGAAACACACACTGAAACTAGGGATGCACCGAATATTCGGCCACCGAAAATTTTCGGCCGAAAATGGCCCAAAAGGGCATTTTCGGTTTTCGGCCGAAACACTTTTATCACCGAAACAATACGGCCGAAATATGTTGTGATCTATTCGGATCCTCTGCACTTCATCGCGACTGTACTTGATCCGCGTTATAAAGACCATTACTTGGATGCAGAAATAAAGCAGCGCGCACGAGAAATGATCCAGGCGGCGATGGATGCGGAGAACCCGCGTGGAGACGGAGAAATAGCGCACCGAGCAGTAGGGCACGGAGCAGCAGCGCACGGAGCAGTAGGGCACGGAGCAGCAGCGCACGGAGATCAGAGCGCAGAAAAAAAGACTTGTCTCTGCACTAGATGAGGGGCATGCACCCTCGTCTGATATGTTCAGTGAAATCCTGCAAGAAAATGCCTCACATGGGCGTAGGTTTAGGGGGGGACGCTGGGGACATGTCCCCAACAACATTTTAACATGACTAAATTGTCCCCACCAATATTTTAGCGAACTCCGTTATGAGTTTGTGAAGCGATTTGGGTCAATTCCGACCGCAGCGCCAGGAGGACGGTACTAGAAACGCCGTAATTTGATTGGCTAAAAAACCTAGGGGAGGGGAGTTATCTGACACGCTACAAGTACACAGGAGAGTGACTGAAGACAACAGTAAAGTTACCAGTGCTTTCTGTTAATACATACCCCATATCTTAGAATCTTGCAGTCACAATAAACAGTGGAAATGTTTCCTGTGTATATTTTGCTTATGTAATGTGGCCTATTTGGGATATCCCATTAGTAGGGGCGGAGTAGTGGCACCACCAGGGTCGCTACAATATATTGAATCTGACAAACAGCATTACCATCTAAAAGTTGAACGCCAGGTACTACATAATAATTTTTGTCTGCACATGGATAGGCCTATGCTAGTTAAACTTTAGTGTAGTATAAAAGAAACAGGCTATTGTCTCAACTAAGCGCAAAAATAATCACATTATTCTCAGTAAAAGTTCACTTGCCGGAGGGGGGGGGAGAGATGTCCCCACCAAAGCTGAGACCAAACCTACGCCCTTGGTGCCTCATATCCATAAATGCAATGGTACTAATAATTGGCATAATTTATTTCGGTGTTTCGGTTTTCGGTTTTCGGTCTTGGTTTCCTCTTTTTCGGTTTCGGCCAAGAATTTTCATTTCGGTGCATCCCTAACTGAAACGTTGTGGTAACAGACACAAAAACTGAAACGTTGTGGTAACAGACACAAAAACTGAAACGTTGTGGTAACAGACACAGAAACTGAAACGTTGTGGTAACAGACACAGAAACTGAAACGTTGTGGTAACAGACACAGAAACTGAAACGTTGTGGTAACAGACACAGAAACTGAAACGTTGTGGTAACAGACACAGAAACTGAAACGTTGTGGTAACAGACACAAAAACGTTGTGGTAACAGACACAAAAACGTTGTGGTAACAGACACAGAAACTGAAACGTTGTGGTAACAGACACAGAAACTGAAACGTTGTGGTAACAGACACACACACTGAAACGTTGTGGTAACAGACACACACACTGAAACGTTGTGGTAACAGACACAGAAACTGAAACGTTGTGGTAACAGACACAGAAACTGAAACGTTGTGGTAACAGACACAAAAACGTTGTGGTAACAGACACAGAAACTGAAACGTTGTGGTAACAGACACAAAAACTGAAACGTTGTGGTAACAGACACAAAAACTGAAACGTTGTGGTAACAGACACAGAAACTGAAACGTTGTGGTAACAGACACAGAAACTGAAACGTTGTGGTAACAGACACACACACTGAAACGTTGTGGTAACAGACACAAAAACTGAAACGTTGTGGTAACAGACACAAAAACTGAAACGTTGTGGTAACAGACACAGAAACTGAAACGTTGTGGTAACAGACACAAAAACTGAAACGTTGTGGTAACAGACACAGAAACTGAAACGTTGTGGTAACAGACACAGAAACTGAAACGTTGTGGTAACAGACACACACACTGAAACGTTGTGGTAACAGACACAAAAACTGAAACGTTGTGGTAACAGACACAAAAACTGAAACGTTGTGGTAACAGACACAGAAACTGAAACGTTGTGGTAACAGACACAGAAACTGAAACGTTGTGGTAACAGACACAGAAACTGAAACGTTGTGGTAACAGACACAGAAACTGAAACGTTGTGGTAACAGACACAGAAACTGAAACGTTGTGGTAACAGACACAGAAACTGAAACGTTGTGGTAACAGACACAGAAACTGAAACGTTGTGGTAACAGACACAAAAACGTTGTGGTAACAGACACAGAAACTGAAACGTTGTGGTAACAGACACAGAAACTGAAACGTTGTGGTAACAGACACACACACTGAAACGTTGTGGTAACAGACACAGAAACTGAAACGTCGTGGTAACAGACACAGAAACTGAAACGTTGTGGTAACAGACACAGAAACTGAAACGTTGTGGTAACAGACACAAAAACGTTGTGGTAACAGACACAGAAACTGAAACGTTGTGGTAACAGACACAAAAACTGAAACGTTGTGGTAACAGACACAGAAACTGAAAGTTGTGGTAACAGACACAGAAACTGAAACGTTGTGGTAACAGACACAGAAACTGAAACGTTGTGGTAACAGACACAGAAACTGAAACGTTGTGGTAACAGACACAGAAACTGAAACGTTGTGGTAACAGACACAGAAACTGAAACGTTGTGGTAACAGACACAGAAACTGAAACGTTGTGGTAACAGACACAAAAACTTGTGGTAACAGACACAGAAACTGAAACGTTGTGGTAACAGACACAAAAACTGAAACGTTGTGGTAACAGACACAGAAACTGAAACGTTGTGGTAACAGACACAGAAACTGAAACGTTGTGGTAACAGACACAGAAACGTTGTGGTAACAGACACAGAAACTGAAACGTTGTGGTAACAGACACAAAAACGTTGTGTTAACAGACATAGAAACTGAAACGTTGTGGTAACAGACACAAAAACTGAAACGTTGTGGTAACAGACACAAAAACTGAAACGTTGTGGTAACAGACACAGAAACTGAAACGTTGTGGTAACAGACACAAAAACTGAAACGTTGTGGTAACAGACATAGAAACTGAAACGTTGAGGTAACAGATACAGAAACTGAAACATTGTGGTAACAGACACTGAAACGTGGTAACAGACACTGACACAGACACTGAAACGTGGCGGTAACAATGCAATGAAGTGAATTGAAGTTATAGGATGATTACTCACGTCATTGTCCATGTACTTGAATAAGGGTGAGTTACAGACACGAGATACTTGGTCCTGGTCTTGCTCATCGTAGCCTTGTAGGAGCTGTTCCAGAGCAATGCAGTCCTCACTCCCACTGAACCCTGGCAGACTGAGGCCAAAAGTTAGAATGATTACGGAGGTCAAATTAAATGTTCAGACGTGTGTACAGCATGGGTGTGAAGTCAGTACCTGTAACTCTCCCGAACACATTTATCTGCTGCTACAAAGTCATTTCGGTGAAGGTGGACTAGCACATGGGCGATGGTTTTCTGGAAATAAGAACATATCAAGAATCTTCAAAACAAGTAAAAATAACACCATAAAGACTGCCAAAATCTATTGATATTAAATAATCAGGTTCAATAAGTAAAAAGATAACACACCTTAAAACAAGTTGGATAGTTTTCTATTTCTTTGTACATGTTCTTCTCCTTCTGAATGGAGGCGGCTGCCTCATCAAGTCTGACGGACCCAAAACCAGACAGTTACCAGAGAGCCAGTGGATCACTGGGCCAAAAACATGTGTGAAGCAACAGAGGATTTACTTGTGTTGTCTGACTAAGAGTCTCGATGACTTTCCCAGCATCTCGACAGCTTGACGCAGGCGGTCTTCGTTCTGCAAGTTGATACATTCAACACGTTAATACTACGTTAATTCATTAGATCACACAGCCATAAAATGGATCAAAAATATTTCACTAATTGAACTCCACCTCAAACACAGATGCAGCTTTCTGGTACAGATCCACTGCTTTTGCTAGATCTTGTGACTCGATGAGCCTGAATGAAAAGGAGTTAGCCTTAATTTAATCTAAGAATCAACAAAAGGCTCCGTTAACACATGTACGTCACACTGACAGGATTCAAGAACCCAGCTGGCATCAACAATATGCTAATATGCTGACATACTTTCCGGCTCTGTCGAGGGCCAAGGCTGCTGTGTCTGGCGTGCCGTTTTCTACATACATCATACTTGCTCTCTCAATGTACTGAATGGCATCTGGCAGCCTCTGCATGTCCTAAGGAGAAAAAAACAGTATCTCTACATTTTGATTCAGTTTGTATTCAGGGAAATGTATTTATGGCATAAAAAAGTCACCACAAAGGAGAATGAACTGGACATGTTGGTAAATATTAGTAATGTCTAGATGTCATTATCTTTTAATGTTTGTCAAATGAAATGAAGGAAACCAAGCTAATGAACAACCAGTCAAAAGAAAATACACACTTTACGGTAGCCTAGCAAATAGATAATATTTGATTTGCTAGATCAAATCCAGAAGTGTCAAGGTAAAAATAAAACAATAAAAATCGGTAATTTTGTCCAAGAGAAACACTGTGTAGACCCGGTATTGCTGCCCGGGGTATATTCCAATTCTTAATTGGACTTGCAAATATCATTTGTAAAAAAAAAATCACATTCATACAGACATAAAAGAAATATTTTGGAAATGATATATACAAATTTGGCTAGACCACTAATAACACAATAAATATGTATGACTAATATTTATCAAATGAGCACTCACCTTAAGCATCATACCTGCTGCCTCAAGAGCTCTGCAGTAGAAATTCCTAATGAATAACATTCACCAACATAGCCAAAGGACAATTCCGTCTAAACTAACAGCAATAAATGACATCAATGTTTCATACTCACTTGGCAGCATGGAATAGTCTGTACATTGGGTCAAGGTAAACACTCAGGGCTGTATCAGATCTTTGTACTAAACGTTGTTCAAGGGACATTCTTGAAATACAGAATATGTAATCCTGTTAAAGAACGCAGCAAATAAAAGTCTGGTATTACAGAGACCATTGGTTTCACTTCAAGCTACGTTTTTCATAAGCAATTATATCAGTGAATATGAATAGGTAGGATACGTTTTGTTGTTGGTGTGTGCCTCTGCCTCTTGCAGGTAAGCTTCCTTCGCTTCTTCAAACATCTTGGCATTTTTAAAGGCAACAGCTGGGAGAAGAAGGGAATGGATTATTGTGCATTTATAATAAGACAATGAAAAGGACACATTTAAAAATATGACATATTGACAGGACTGGCAAAGAGTGACCGCATTGGTAAATCCATTATCCGAAGTTGTAGTGGGATTCAAAGCATGTATACGTTTTGAATTGTGCCAAGTCTATGAAAAACAAGAATACCTGCTTTGGAGTACTCTGATGCAGCACTGTCATAGTCTGGCTTCCATTTCATGAAACTAGTCTTCAAACTGTGAAAAACAATGCGTCAAATTAAGTGTATAGCATGAACTTATTATATATAGAAATGACAAATGTACCATAATGTCAAACTCTGGAAGCAATGACAGGCTCGCGAGCTAGTAGTAGTAGCTAGTTGACGTGAGCTTAACAAACTTTATTATATTTATGTCTGGTATCATTAAAATATATTGTACGTTTATTTACATTATGCTACAGTCCACCTAGCTCTCTGTGAGCACCTGTAATTACTTGTTACAAAGGAAATAGAGTTATTTAGCTATAGCTAATCAGTTAGCATGATGCTCACTATTTCTCAGCCTTCGCTATGTGGTCGTGCGCCTCGTTGATTTTTGCCGCCATCTAGTCCAGTGGCAGCTCTGCTGTACAGTAGTTCACACAAAATAGAAATAAAATACAAAATATACCACCGGCTGAAATATACTGACACTCAGCTTTCGACTGAATGAGTAGGTAACTACTGCTACTGTTTTCAGGAGACCTTTACGTCACCAGTCAGTGTGATGACTACGGAAGCCCAAGAGGTGCATTTGCTCATCTATTGTCATATTGCGTCAATGTAATACCGTTGCGAGTACTGTGAATTAATTGAATAAAAATCTTTAAAAAATGTTCCTTCAAATAATGAAACTCCTTCCAAAAATGTTGATTTCAACCAAGTTATTGGTCAGCGAACTGGCACTCATATAGAAACACAGTAGAATTCAAAATAAATTGAAACCCTTCTGTCAGACAGTCACACATTAACTTTTGGCACCTGTGTGTTACATCAGGTAATGTAATGGAGAAAATTATCCACATGTGTTATGCACACAGTATCGGTGCAACTCAACCGTGTTATTAGCCTGAGACGACCAGCCCTGGGTAGTTGTTCAGGAAGATCACATGAGAGGGTTTACTGCATCGCATGAACAGAGAGACCCTGTCTCAGGTCAAGAATAGCGTTCTGGCTGACAAGTACGGGAGAAAGGGAGCAAAACACCAGCCTCTGCACCCTAAAATATCATCATTGAGAGTGTGGGTTAGGTTGTTGCTTAGGTTAATGCTTAGACAGGTTTGGTGTGTGAGGATCCAGGTTGAATCGGATCATCTGTAACTAATCAAAAGCCAATTGCAGATTCGACTCTCCTTGCAGAGAAGAAAGGAGAAATCAGTGGGGGTGCTCTAGTGTTTGGCCTGAGATACTAGATACAAAACTGTTTTCATTTACTGTATTCAGTCCTTAATTATGAAATATCTGGATCTCAATACAAATATACAGACGCAAACAGGGACAGGTTATATTGTGGGTAGTTCTAACGTTTCCACTGGCCTTTCACTCCTCATTGCTCCAAGCATAACAATACCACGCCCACCAAACAAAACAGACTTCAAATCGGGTTGGGACATACACACAATTTTAAGAGAGACCTATTGTCCCGTGAAACAGTTCTGCAAACACATAAAGCGTTCAATCTAGCCGTGCCAACCCATGCTAAAAGATTGTTAGGTAAATCAACAGGCAACTACTGCAATCTGTGAATTTGTGGGTTGCTGATTTTTTTTTAGGTTTTTTATTTTTTTATTTAATGTATTTCACTGGAGTAGCTCAGAGACATTAATATAAATCAGATCAGCGATGAACACGGGGACATTGCATATCATGTGCAGTGCACCTCCACAGGGCGGATATGTTCCTGGCTCCGGGTCACCTGAGCAGCGGGGGGTCTCGTCTCCTAAATGGTAACTGTATCTTTAAGGCGCTCGCCTACCCAGTCGCCTACCCGCCCGGTCTGCTTTGTGTTGCCAGATGGGAGAGTCACGCCATCAGAGCAAGAGAACATGCTTTAATTTGGAAACGGAGAGGTAAACAAAGAGGTAACAAGCGTCCACCTCTGGGGAAATAGGCGACTTTTTGGGCGAGGTAAGTTTGATTTTTCCCGTGTATTCCGTTAGTTTTCATTGTGTGTGCTCTTTACCAAGACCAAGTGCCTTCCTACCCTTTTCCCAGTTCATGTTGAGAAGAATGTTTGGATAACTTTGGATCCCCCCCAAATACAACTATAGTTTAAAAGCGCAGGCTGAAAATTAGTGACAGGCTTGTGTCCAACGCATGCACATTTAAATTTGAGGATAAAAATAACATTTAATGTATGTAATCGTACACTTGTAAAGAGTTTTGTTCCACTGCCATTTAACTCGGTTTCTATATTAAAGAAAACGGTGATGGGTGGCTGTATGACGCGTGCATTTTGATTATTTTGGTTGTTCAGATCAAGGGGAGCAGTGCAAAACTGTAAACTGATTTAGTTTCCATTGCAATTCGTCTGACCATTTGTGGATTGTCGCTTGTGTGGAAAACGAATGATGCTCCTTTGAAGCAGGCGGGCAATTTAACATAACAATTGAATCAAAGGGCCGGTTCCTTGACTTTTCCTGTGTTTTATTGTGCCTTAATTGCGCCTCATCCTTCTTGGGATGCGATCTCATTGAACAAACCAAGTGGGCTACATTCTCATTTCTTCTTGTCTGTCTGCTTTGTGTCGGTGCAGGTTACCGTTGTTTCGTGTGTGTGTGTGTGTGTCTGTGTGTGTGTGTCGGAATGAAGACTTCAGGCATTTTATTATCCTCTGCACTCCTCTTCCTCCTCTCGGGACTTTCCATTACCACCGCCTGTAATAAAGCACTATGTGCTAGTGATGTCAGCAAGTGCCTCATTCAGGTAAGAATGCTTATAAACTCAAAGTATTACTTTTTTTTAGGTTTTTCCACTACACATGCAGTGTTATGCGAATAGCATAATAAACCTACTCCTCCTACAAAATATCTCGTGTGTATTGTAGATCTGATACACTTTTAGTTTAAACTGAATTCCCTGCGTTGGCCAACTTTATTCTACATGCACTGGGAAAGCACATACAAGCATGACAATATCTATAAACACTAGTAAAAACCTCCTGCCAACCCTTAGCTAACAGGGAGAAGATAAATAAGAACTCCTGGGTTGACGGTCTATAACCAACCTCAGGTTTAATATGTACGGCTATACGGTTTTCTCAAAGGATGTGGACAAATTTTGCCTGCGTCTCTGCTGTACACGAGATGGCCAATACCGATTAATATAGCCATACCTTGTGGCTAGTGCCTCCACAACCACACTTGACTGTGTGCTCAGTTCGCTCTATCCTGTGCACATCTGGAATTTGACCTCTGCTCTCCCTTTCAACCGCTTTCCCTCCTGCTCTAAAGGAGTCGCGGAACAGGCAGCTTGAGGACGGCCCACACTCACACTGGTTAAAATCTCAAGTATTCGCAGCACGCTGACACACACACACACACACACTTACACACACTCTGTAGTGATTTACAAATGGAGACAGCGTTTTTGGTATTACTTATTTTCTTGGGTTTCAAACAACGGTACTAAACAGAATAAACCACGCGTGTTCCCCCTTTCTCGTGTTACGGATGCACCCAGACTGAGACTGCTGAGTTGAAAGTTGTTTATATAGGTGTGTGTTATAGAAATGATTATTTATACAAGAGGTATGCAATTGCTATGTTTCTAACTATATTATAGTCAACATGCATGTAGCAGATTTACGAGAAGCTTTGCTCGTTTTAGTAGTATGACCAATCGGTGAGCATTACCAAAAGGAGTGGGTGAGAAATGTTTTCAAAAGAATCACCCTCTACTGGTCATTTACCGGATGTGCAATGATGCAAGTAAATCAAGGCCTGTGATTGGTTACGTTTCCTAGCATGCAAATTTCTCTGATGGGTTTTTTTGGTGCTTGTGAAGTGACCGACTTTTTTGTGTCTGATCACATGCGCTTACAGTTGCGCAGGGCACTCGATTGGCCCATTCTATTGTTCAGTCTAACAGGAACCAAATGCCCCGATTCCCGTCAAGCCACGGCTGCTTGGCTCAGATCCTAAACATGCTGGTGTACCGAATAAACTGGTCACTGAGTGGATATTGTGTGTGTGTGTGTGTGTGTGTGTGTGTGTTTGATTTCCAGGAGCTGTGTCAGTGCAGGCCCTCTGATGGAAACTGTTCCTGCTGTAAGGAGTGTATGCTCTGTCTGGGGTCCCTCTGGGAGGAGTGCTGTGACTGTGTGGGTAGGTGCTCTGGACTAACTGTAGAGGAAAGGACAAACAACAACCAATGTCAGAATAGTTAATGAAGCTAATAGGATTTCAATGAGGTCCTACCTATTCTTAAATACCTCACTGTACATATGTTCAAAAACATTGCATACATCACCCTCAGTGAGTGTAGACTGTCAAATGAATGAAGGGCATGAGTAGGGGGTTACTTTTGCTCATTTGTGGCTATTTATCAATATTTCCTGCTTTCCTACACTCAGGGATGTGTAACCCAAGGAACTACAGCGACACTCCTGCTACCTCGAAGAGCACGGTAGAGGAACTCTTTCGCCCCATCCCCTCACTGTTCCGCGCCCTCACAGAGGGTGAAGCGCCGATCAACATGATGGTGGTTTCCTTTCCCGTGGCAGAGGAACTATCTTACCATGAGAACCTGGTGTCTTTTCTGGAGAGTATGGAGGATCAGCATCAAAACGTGTCTCTTCCTGGGAACAGTATCCATGCCAGCTATGACAACAACCAAGGCCCTGAAGGTATGGAGGAGTTGGCTACGCTATATGGGAATAGCTCCTGGCTTATTATTCTGTAATGGAATCAATCATATGCAAAACCTTCTTTAAAAAAGTCAGGAAATGGTTAACCATAATTCCTAAAAAAATATCAGCTTTAGTCACCTTAAACCCCTGGCAGGGATCATACTGTTTTAGAAGGGGGAGGACTAAGCTCATGGCTACAGCTTAATGCTCAACCCATAAAACTCCATAAACCCTCATGAGGTTTCAGGTTTGTCGCATTCTTCTTTTTCCTGGTTTAGTGTGCTAATGTGGCAAATTCTTCTTAGTAGATTGCTACTGCTGGCCCGCTGGACTTTCATTTGCATCTGCTCCAGTTGTCCTTTCCTCAAACACAGGTCCTTTAAGCTCTAATTGACTAGGAACTTGAAATGTGTCTCTGTGTGTGTCTGTGAGTGTCTCTGTGTGTGTGTGTGTCTGTGTGCGTGTGTCTGTGTGCGTGTCTCTGTGTGTGTGTGTGTGTGTGTGAGAGAGTGTACGCGTCGGTGCGCATCAGCAGAGAGCTCCTTCCATATCGGCTCTCGGGAGATCTGACCCAGACTTGTTTTCCCTCTAGAAAGCTGCTCATTAATCAGGCATCCAGCAGTGGGTGGTGGCCTTGTCTTGTAAGGAGGGCCAGGCAGGTCGAGTTGTTCTGGACCCCCGACACCCTTGAAAATGCCTTCCTCTAGTGTTGCCGTGGGATGGAGTGGCCTGGGGTGATCACATGGACCTAAATGAAGATAGGGACTGAATAAACATAGCTAATGTTCACCTGTTGCCTCTCTGTTCTTATAATGGCCCTGTCTTCCCTCCCCCCCTCTTTAGATAGTATGTGCACGGTGGTGTACTTTGACGACTGCGTATCCATCCGCCAGTGCAAGCAGTACTGTGAGTCCATGGGCGGCTCCAAGTACCGCTGGTTCCACAACGCGTGCTGCGAGTGCATCGGCCCGGAGTGTCTCGACTACGGCAGCAAAGCCGTCAAATGCATGAACTGTCTGTTCTAAGAGCGGACACTGGGACTGGCCGGTGGTATTTGGGGGTACTCTGCTCGAATTGGCATGCGGGGGGCGTAATGTCTGGAGTGGCAAGTGGGGAGCACCTGGTTGACTGAGGAAGACTGCAGTGCCTCTGGCTCTCGTGACAACGCTTCAGTATTGTGGTGTAAAATTTTAGCCCTTACGAACGATTTTTGCTCTTGATGTCTAGTCCTTTTTTTATAAATATATTTTATAGGTTCTCTGGCAGAGGACAAATATATGGATCGTTTTTTTATTCCCTGACATTGCTGTTGAAAGGGTCACAATGACAAACAGGTTTGTATAGTCACGTAAAGAGAAACAAAAAATTGTGCTTTTATTTTTGTTGTAATTGACAATCCTAAATGCTGTTTGTATAGTTCTATCGTGTAATTTTAGGAAATGTGGGTCCTATTCAATCCAAACTGACAGCTGGCCTTTCACAAACAGCATGTTTTATTTTACATGTGCTGGTAATATTGCTTCTGTAAACATTATTTTCAACCCGTTCCTGACCAAGTATGTGTTTTACTGAATGTCATATATTGTTACAATGCTCACTTCATAAGGTAACTGTCCGGTGTGATATGGCTGTGGCCAGGAGAGGGCGCTGCTGTGAGGCTAAGTCATGTTACACTCGTGATCGTACTGAGCCTGCTGCGTTTATTTCACATTCTTCATGTCTTAGCAATGCTTATTAAGAGTCCTACAACATTTGGTTTCACTTAAGCTACTGAGGCAGGCAGGGAGCTGCCAGGGACAAGCTAAAATATTAGTCTGACATTTTTCCCCAAAAGCATTCTTCCAATGGCCTTTACTTTCCGGTTTTTTTTTTCCGATGCACTCCGTCTTGCGTGGCTTGTTTGTATGATTTAACTTCAAGTGTTTATAGTTGTAATGCGGCCAGTCGATCATAAACAATGTTAGTTATTCTGACCTGAACTGGAAGGGGAGTGGTAATGAGGTGCATGGAAGCTTTGGGCTGTTCTCATACGCCTTTCCAACAGCTGCTCTTACTTACATGCTCACTAACAACCACTTTTCAGAGTGAACCATGGGGAAATTCAAGTGACAGTGATGTTCCAGTACATTCAATATTTAAAGTTGCGAGAATAAACACATTTGTTATAGTTCATCATAGTAGCAAAAGAAAAACAAAAATGGCAACCTAATGTATTAAATATATAACCCAGCTGTTCTTCAGTCAGTTTATCCTCCTTCATACAAAGCTAGAAGAGGAAAGGCAAGAGTGTGACTTTTATTGTGGAGTATGTAGCTGGGCCATACAACCCAGGGACATTGGGCAGCTGGCGGGAAACAAGAGTGTTGCTGTGTGTCTGGTCCTGCTGGGTGCATCTCAAGCCTCACAAAAGATGTCTTTCTCGGGTTTCGCTGGTCATGTGATCCGTCCCTCAGGCATGGCGGGCCTGCCAAATCTCCTGTATTACAGTAGATGATTAAAGATGCACGCAGGCAGACATTTTGTTTAAGCGTTGGACAAATATGCTATTGTGATCACTAACAAACAGGAGGCATGTTGTCAATGACATGTGAGATGGCTTCGGGTACATGGTCTTTGATACTAAACGATGTGGTATGAAAACGACTAGTACATTTATTTTACTGTATGGTACTCAAGTCTGATTTAATATCCAAGTAAACCATATCTTATCGACAGAAATATGTGTACTAATTAAATTAGCAGTTTATAACGGTTTGTAATTTTTCCCATAAATGGGATTTCACATTAATTTAAGCCTTTGAGAAACAAGTCTAAGGTATAAAACGACACTAGCCCAAAACAGTGTCACATTTTGAATGCTTGCCATAACGATTAGCCTCGCATCGTTTCTGCTCAATTGAAAAGTAATACAACTAGTGCCATTCTTCGATGTCAATCTGGAATATGTCCATTTCCCAGATTAGGGTTTCGAAACCAATGAATGCAGAATAAACCCTGGACTGAACTTGTTGAAATACAGTATGAACCGGTTTGTTTTTTGTGGGCATTTACTGGCATCTCATCCCAGGCCTTCCATCAGAGAATCTACTTCCCATTTTAGCTTAACAATGTTTTTCATGACGGTAGTATAATTATACAAATATTTACATGGAATGTTATCATTACAAATTATCTGACGGTCAGATAACATGAAGTCGATCCTGGTTATTGCAACTTGCATGTAATGTTGTTAACTTTCAGAACTATTTCTTAACTTTTTCAGCTCGACGCCTGCAAGAGCAACATTCAAATGCCTGTGAACGACAGCGAAACAACATGTGAATAAACATATTTTTGTAAATGGGAAGGTATTGGTTCCATGTTCAAGCCCTAAAGAAATGTTCTCCAGACCCTTAATCCTCTTCGCCCGACAACCCTCAAACCAAATACATCTACAAGTTATGCCTGCCATCCAACAACAAGAACATGACTGTTGATCAAAAATGGAGAGTACATCTCCAAGTTGCTGGAGATGTACACAGAAAGTGGCAAAATCAAAGGAGAAGGGCATTGCAGTATTTTATTCTCAGGTTAAAAATAGCATTTACAAGTGAGTGTGTGCTGACCGTTCACAATTGGAAATCCCTCATCCTACTTACAAACAGCCATTTTAATAAAAAATACAATAGTTATTTTTCATTGACAACAGGACCCCCCTGCATGTCAGGAGATGGCCCTGTGTCTATGGGTACAACAATGTGCTGCACTAGAGATAAAATGGAGGCCAGACCCCTGGAGGAGAACTGCTATACACCCACCAACAGCTCCGCACTAGAGAAGGCTGTGATGTACAGACTTGAATATATATTTTTTGCAGCATGAGAAGTTTACAGTATATAAAAGAAAGCAACTATGGAAACTATACATAATTTAAATGTTCCAAGTTGGAGACCGTTGATCCGCTAATGTGGTTTGATAAAGCTTGTGTGTTACATGCTTCTCATCCAAGTCCTGGGAGGATTCTACGGAGGGCAAGAAAGAAATGAGAAACGGGGAGAAATGGTCCGTAAAAAAAAATGCCCACACATATTCTCCATTTGTTTTGTTTTTCACTGAATTCACTCCAGACATTCAAGTATTTTCATGTTTAAGGAAGACACCTTTAAGGCTCCTGTGGCAAAAAAAAATAAATTAAAGCACAAAATCTTTGTTGTTGTGACTCAGGTGTTGCACTGCTTTGGGTGTGTTATGTTGAGTCTTATGGTTCTGTGTTTATGGAAGTATTAGAGCCAGTAGAAAAAGTCTACCTCCAGCCCCCTACATGACCAGTGTTCAGCAGAGCAGATGAATAGAGGTGTGTGTGGGTCTGTCTGTGTGTGTGTGTGTGCCCTGGGCTCAGTAGGTGGAGGAGGTGGTACTCATGGCATCCTCGCTGATGCGCGTGCTCCCTGGATGAACACTGGCAAAGTACTTGACGTCCTTGTCCAGGTCCATCTGCAGGGCCACCAGCGTCTGCTCCAGGGCTTCCTGGTGGGAGTTGGCAGAATGCAGGAAGTACTCTGCAGGGAGGGGCCAAGGAACAAAAAGGACAGCTTTCATGAGGGGGTTCGGCTGCAGATATGTGGACACAATTTGCAAATGTATTAATGCTACAAGAATGATCATGCTAGTCAAGTTTCTTCACTTAAATAATTAATAAACACTATAATTGTTTTTGAAGAAAGTGTTGTTCCAAGGCCATGTCGAGCATTTTATTGCACATTTGGGATCAATTCATCATCTTAAGATTAATCAGAATATATTATCTAACATGCATTTTTTCTTTACACAAAATTAAACCAGAATTATTATCTAGGCCCAATTACTCAGAGCAGCATCCTTGACTGTGAGGGAGAGTGTGTGTGTGTACCTCTCTCCAACAGGCTCTGACTGATGGTTTTGGCCAGCAGAACCCGGACGTTGGCCACTGGGTCTGAGGCCAGCTGTAACAGAGGAGCCAGCAGGTGCTCCGAGAACTGCTCCAACGATACGCAGTCATCCTCAATCGCCAGCTAACAGACACAGGAGGGTCAGTATGTGTGTGTGTGTGTGTCATGCAGGAATGGACAGAGATATGGGTGCTTACACTGATCAGGTTTGGACCATTACCAATTAACCATGTGTACATAAACTTGTAACTTAAATCAACAGCATTTGAATGAAACCATAACTCTTAACCATGTCAATTGTTTAGTGAAAGAGTATAACATATTTGCAATCATATCGGTGACCTAATATAGCAAAATTATGGCACAATTTCCGGTGGTAACAGACAAGTCACATCAATTGCACAAAGCAGGTTCTCGAAACAAGCCTTTACACTATATGGACAGGAACTATATTTTAGGCACTATCTGCCATCTACAGTTATTTGTCAACTACCAGTGGTTCTGGCAACGTTTTAAAATATTATAATATTCAGGGACCTCTGAAATTATGACACAAGGAGACCAATTTCACAGACTGCATTGCCTAGCCACACCCCCTGACATGCCCCTGGCCACACCCACCACCTAAGCCCATTTCTCATCCAGAAAACACCCTGGTCTTGTGAAATTTGTGGCTGAATTTTTTTTATCTGCTCACGATTTGACCAATGGAGCACAGTGCTAGGTGGTGACAGAAACATACAGCACAGGTTTACCAAACTGTGCACAAAATACAACAATACGGTTGAAATACTTGGCACACTGCGCAAAAAAAACAACTAATTAAATGAATAAAGTCCATGAAAATGTCCCAGCCCAGAGCACCTCCCATCACACATGGTCATATCGTTGTCCTCCTCCAGCACAATAGCCACATTGTGAGAGGACAGTGGTGTTCATGATAAAACTACGGTTCAGGACACAGCCAAGTGGGCTCATTGAGAGCTGTGTGTTCTGCGCTACCATAGCAACGACAATAGCAACGACACTCACTGTGTAATTATTTGGATTGCTAACTAAATACTCTTTGATGAAAACTGGCCTAAATAAAAAAACAAACATAATGAGACAGGAAATCCAGGCAGATAGATACCAGCCTATCAATAACCAACTGAGTTAATTACCTAAATACGTCCCTTCATGATTGAGAACGGGCAGGAAGGAATGTTGATTTTGTGTGAGGAGAATGATGAGAATCTCCCTACCTGACAGACAAAGGCGAAGGCCTGTCGTCCCGACCACTTGGGCGAGTGGCAAAACTTCTCCACCAGCTCACTCAGAAAGTCTGCCAGCAGAGCCGGGCACGATGCCAACTTCCTGATCATCTCGCTCACCTGCCGATGGAAGCCAAAGAGCAATACATTCATACACAGGCTGACAAAGACCATCATTGATTAAGATCCCACAGACAAACGTTGCATTGGCATCTTTTCCGCATTAAATTGCGGACGCGTTTCAGGGAGAATCTTGTGCCAATTACCCACATGAACAATTTGATAGTGTCCAATTCACCCGTATGGCCTTCGCCTTGTCGAAACAAACACAAGGAGTGGTAGGTTGATTCCCCCTAAAGTCCTGCTGAGAGGTCCTGATTCGTATCATGCAGCTCACATGGGGCAAATGGGCTGTTTGTAGGCAGATTTACCAGTTTGTAGGAGGTCCATCGTACAGAGGATATTCTGTCTGTGCACAGGTTGAAGGCCAGAGGTCGCAGGTAGTCATACACGTCCTGACCACTGTACAGCTCCAGTAACAGGACTAGCTGTCTACACACACACAACTTTTTGATGAGCTACAAAGACTACTCAGACCAAAATCAAACAGCTATTTCTTCTTATATTCAATACAGTTCTAACATGTCCAAAAATAATGAGAGCTGCCACCATTAGCTTAAAAAGACGTCAAGTCTGACGTCCTAACCTACTCGGCCAGCTCTGCTCTGAAGCGCCAGTTGCGGCTGTTATCTGTGACCAGGAACTCCTGGAGCTGGTACAGGTATTTACGACGCGTTTCCTGGTGCAGGAGCTGAAGGGACAACAGAGGCAGGGTGAGGGTCAGGAGGAGGAGTGGGAAAAGGGGATTGACGGCAACAATGTCACAGAAGAGTAAATCTCAAAATAAACAGACACTACAGGTGTTCCTGGATACAATCACAGTGCTACAGAGAATGACACATCTGAAAGCATTTCAGCTCCAGTCAAACTGACCAAAACAACATATTAAGGACACGAAGCCAGTCAGAGGCTGCATGCACTGACCTTAAGGAAATCGTAGAGGTGCTTGAGGACCCCAACCCGAACCTCATCCAGGTCCTTGAGGAAGCTGTTGAAGATGGGCACCAGGTCAGCTGCAGTCAGCTGGTCCCCCAGGATCAAGGCCAGCTCGTGGATGGAGAAGGCCAATGTCCGACGCACCTTCCACTGGAAAACAATCGGGGGGGGTTGCAGGAGAAGATAGATCAGATGTGTGCCCTTAAAGGATGTGTACAAGCAGATCTAAAACATGGAGGGCACCAGACACTGTCTTCAGGCAGACTGCCTCCTCCCGCTCCTGCTAGCTGACAGGAGGACTGCCAGTCTCACCAGAGCCTAGTGGGTCAAGCCCTTTGGGTGCTGCCTTAAGGCAGAACATGTTCCCAAGCAGACAGGCAAACTCCCAGGATGACAATGAACAGAGTTGACACTTGAGGACAGCAGTTGGAAACACAAAAAAGCAACCAGATATTCGGCTTAAGGGAAGGACCCATGAATAATGAAGTAAACAGCAGGAAGAAATAAACCTGGCCTGCGCTTTAGTCTAGGTTGTCTGTCGAAGCACAAGCGAAAACAGACCAGAGTGACACAAAACCACCCAGTTTGCCACCTCAGCGACAGAAGTTGGCAACAGTCTGGACATCCACATTTGGCAAACTGAGCACACTGCTGATGTGTGAGCAGATGGAAAAGGGGCTGCCATTGTCTGCCATTACGGAGCCAGTTTCAGCAATGGGCAGCTCGTATCCATAATAAAGTAGCTAGTACCAGAATACTGAACTGGCTGGTCCCAGCAGATGCGTTTATTAGAGACGTTTAATCAAGAAGAAGTGTTCTCCCAGTTCAATAAAAGTAAAGGACCATTTCTGTGTTTGCCTAAACGTGCCACAACAACGTCTCATACAGAATGTGATCCACACTGGGTTTAATAGCCACCTCAAAGGCAGAACATTTCACAAGAAGCAACCCGAAGGCCGAACACGCCCTACAGGAGCACTTCCAGAGGGAGAGGTGCTGTAGCCTGCCGTCCCACCTGCATATCAGAAGCCAGCGTCTCGTAGGTGTCTCGGAGACAGTGCCAGTTCTGTCTGCCCAGGGTCATGGCCACGCCGGGCAAGCTGTAAGCACAGTGCTTGGCGATCTCCATGTCCACCGTCTGAGCTCTGGACGGGTCAGTCATAGACAGGTACTGGTCCAGCAGGGCCTGGGGGATCACGTCCTGATGCTTCCATTTCTTCTCGTCATCCGGACCGAAGCTGTCGCTCAGCTCGGAGTCGTCGCTGTGGATCATCTGCCGGGTGGAAATTCGGCTCTGACAGACACACAGGCAGGTGGGACTCAGTGACACGTCCAGGCACAACCTGACAAGTCGACGTGCACTCCCCACCGAACCCACCCCGCTCACCTCATGTCCAATACGAGGCATCTGGTGCACGCCAAACGGGTTGTCATGGTGATGGTGGCCGCCCAGGCTTTCCCGGGGCTCCAGGAAGGGGTCCTCGAGGTGAGAGTTCACAGAGGTGGCTCTCAGTGCAGCGGTCAGGACGTCCACTTGTGCTGCAGGTCGTGGAGGAAACAAGAGAAGGACGAGTTGAGTTCCACATCACCATGTTAAGAAACAACACGGTTCGTCGGAGGGGGAGACCATTTAGAAATCCGAGAAAGAACTGTACAGCGGTGGGACTACGTTATGTCAAAATACTTAGGTGCTCATTGGTTATTCCAGCTAAGTCGCTGCCTCTGGTACACATGTACTGCTGCAGATCCGGACCAACGCACCGACAGCAAAAAAAGAGCCATCCACTACCTTTTTTAAAGTTTGTTTGACCTAAATAAAAGAACCCAAAGTTTTGGGGGAAATATAGAATAAATGTGCAGTAAATATACAGTATACTTTCAGAACAACACAGCATGGAGCAGTAGCTTGCAGCTTCCTTGGCCAAGTTACAGCTCAAGTGAACATCCAGCCGTAGACCAGTAACTCTCGTTGTATCTGGTGGCTTGAGTACCTTGCTGGTATTCAGTACTACACCTGGTATCGGTCTAGTGACTATAGTAATAACACAAATGTGAACTAAGCTAAATGGATTGCATCAAGGCCCTCCGTGTGCATACAGTCTTTGTTGCGGTAGCTCCATTACCTAGACAGCATTAACAGCTCATTGACACCCACATGTCAAACAGGCTTTCACAGGGCCATGTTTACTAGGCAGGTTTACACATCCTCCATTAGACAACACTGTCATGTTCCCATAAGTGCACTAACCATAATGCTAAAATTTGATAATTTGGCTTTTCGGACACATCAGGTTAGGGGTTGTAACTTGTAGGTCAGCTGTGGTGGGGGTTAGCGTGGGTGGGGCTGTAGGTGTAGGTCAAAGGTGGGCAGGAGTGACTGTAGGTCAGATGTGGATGAGAGTTATGGTTTGAAGATTTGCAATTTGGGCAAGGCTGACTACTGCACTACCACCCTATATCACAGACTCTCAGTATTATCACAGCATACTTTAACTCATCCAACAGCCACTTCTAGGCCAATAATATGCCTGGCACTGAGCTTCAGTACATCCAGAGATTTCAAAGGGATATAAAGAGTAATATTATGATCTGTCAGCAAAACACATTTGTTTCACAATCCAAGCGCTGACTGGAGACAAACACACACCACTGTTGAAGGTACCGGGTTCAGTAGCAAGACAGAACATGCAGGTCTAAGCCCGGATTATCCTAAATTATGCGACCTATTTTCCAAAGGACAGATCTCAGGAGACGTTACTGGAATAGAAGTTAAAATGACCTTCCTACTCTCTGTCCTGTAGAAGTCGAGCCTGTTGCATTCAAAATATGCAGGAGGAAGGCAAGAACATGGCAGTGGAACCGGTTTCAAGACAACTCAGTTTGCAGTAGTGGAGTCATTGTCCACATTGGCATCCTCTGACAACACCCTAAATATAATAGGGTGATTTGAGGAGAAGTAGGTAACAAAAGAACCTCTAAAGATGTTCCATTTTGTCATGCGCCTCATACAAGACCGGCTTAAAAAAAACTCCTGTTCATTTCTGCATCATAGCCAGGTGCCCGCAGGCTCCTAGGCTCACATGCAGAGCGGACATCAAGGGTTTCCTTCCATTGAAAATGTAGTGGGTTCAAAGTTCAAACTCTAGAACCTCATGTCGTTGGCCAGTGACCCCGAACCAACAATACCTGTGAAGTATCCCAGGAATCTTAACAGTAAACAAACTTTAGAGTTTCAGCACCTGCCAATTTAGTTGAAGACAGGTCTCATTCATCACATCAGAGCCTGCCATTTTCATCAAAAACAACTCCGTGAGTTTCAACAGTGACAAAAATAACAACCAGCACTTAGCATCTCAGTACCGTTTCAAAATGTATGACATTCAAAACACCCATCTCAAACCCTGATATTGCACGTAGAGCTAGGGGCCGGAGGAAATTAAAGCCAGTTTCACGTTAGCCACTTTTAAATAATATCCACCGCTTCAAAAACAAATAATATTAGACTTCCCTAGGCACAATGGTCACACAGGGGCAGGCGTTGAATTGCAGTTAATGCCCGGCGCCATTAGCTACTGTCGCTAGCGGAGTCAGGCGTAAGCAAAGTCGTTCTACCCCTAGACAACGACAGGAAACAAACTAATCCAAAAGAAACATGATCGAGCAATGCGTCAACATGAGCAACAGCCTAGTGCTTGTGAGCATTGAGATGGGCTATAAAAAGGACCTGAAAGGTACAAAACTCAGAGCGGACACTAAATGGATTCTGCCACAACCTTCTTTGTTCCTGTTGAGCACTTAAGACGAGCGCGTCGGCCGACTGATTAAATTGTAACAGAAACGATTGCTCCTGACATTCGTTCGACCAACCTCAATCTGTTTATCTTGACAGCTCTAGTGCATTCACATTTCCCCCTGATTGGTATCTGAATAATTAGGGGATTGTTATTATGGGATGGTGTGTTTATGTCATGGTTTGGTTATCAGTCTGGTCAGGCTGAGTAGGTTTGGAGCTAGTATACCTTCTAACCTGAGCCAATCACTGCACATTGTTTGTGAAAATGGCAATAATCATTTTCAGAGATGTTTATCAGTTACTTACTGACTTGCTCGTTTGATTGTTTGCCATTACACGCAGTACAGTGTGTCGTTTCGAATGAATGTGCTTGGGTACTACAGTCATGTGTTGTAGTAAATTAAATTTAACCTTTATTTAACCAGGTAGGCCGATTGAGAACAATTTCTCATTTGCAAAAGCAACCTGGGGAGAAGCTGGGGATTAAACAGGACATCATACATACAAAGCATGCACTTTACCACTGAGCTACCAACTCCTCCATTAGTTGAAAGTTGATCCAACCACATTTCAAACTAATTAAGTTCAACTTTGGTCAATACCAATTGGTAACATCTCATGCCTCAACGGTTTGAATTCCAGTTCAACCGGATTGATATCAGTGTAGCATTTATATGTAAAATAAAAAAACCAGGTGGCTGACGCAACCGTCAAATGATCTAGAGTGTGTTTTGTTTTTAAATCATGTTCAGATGCTGCTTAAGGTTTTTCGTGTCACGCAAAGCGTACGAGTATCTTTTAGTCGGTTACCTTTAACGTCGGGATCATCGATATGAGGCTCTAGGTTTTCTATGAGTTCTTCCAGCTGTTTCCGGCCCAGGACAGGCGTCGGAGCCTTAGCCTGGCCCTGACTGGAGACATAGCTGGGGGGTTCCTCCTGCTGCAGCAGCTCAATGTCCAGGTCAATCTGAGCAATGGGGGTCCGCCAGAAGTGGAAGGAGTTGTAGAGCTCCTGCTCAGGGATTGGATCCTGAGCGTGGCCCGCGGACTCCGCTGGCTCGGGTATAGAGACGGACGAGCGCTCAGAGAAGTCTGGCGACACCGGCTCGCTCAGAGTGTGGACAGATGGGCCGATCCCTTTTTCTACATTCCTGACCGTACCGAAGGAGTCTATATGCTCCTCGGAGCCATCAGGTGTCAGCGAGAAAAGCTCCCGCTCCCCCTCTCCATGCCCAGCCGACGCCGACAAGGACTCTACCTGCGCCTCCTGCTCCCCACCACCCTCCGCGTCCACACCCACATTCTCTGTCCGCCAAGGCGACCCCTCCTCTCCCAGTGTATTGGGGAAAAACATGTCCGTTTGTGAACACTCCACCTGAAGGTTTCCGTTTGTGCATGCAGGAGAGTCAAACACGTTCTCGTGGGACACCTCAGCGGTGGTGTGGCGCGACGTGCTTGTGGTGTCCAGGTCGACGTTCAGTGCGTTCTCTTTTATACTGGGGGAGAGAGGAAGAGGAAGGTCGTAACACACACACACACACACACAAAGGAGACAACCATTCATATAACTGCGAATGGCTTCCAAGACGCCAGTTGAAAAGAGCCAAAATGGCGGCACCTGTTCTGTGAATGTAGACAGTTGCACTCGCTCTCCTCCCCCTCTCTGAAGTACTGGCCCACACTGTTGGGGCTGGCGAATGTCGAGATGAACTGACCCAGCGACTGGAAGGCAGCCTGGCGTACCTGAGACGCACGGTATGAGACAGAGATAAGATGAGTGGGACGTGTCAATTAGGTTAAATTTAAAATGAGTTACAAATAAACCAATACCAAAACTTAATTTGACTTCCACCACTGAAAACATTTCATAAGGTTAGCTGTTAAAACACACACACACACACACAGACTAAAGGTAAAACAAATGCCCCAAATAGTTACAGTAGAAATGTATTATAGAATTGCTTTTGCCTCCAATTAAATCATTTTCTTAGCCCTTGTCAAGTCATTTGAGAGACAACCCAACACAGCAGTGTGGCAGGCAGGGATATAAGCAGCTTGCACAATTAAATGACATCAATTAACCCTGTAACGATATTGCAAACATCCTTCATGTTTAACATGTTTGTCATGGTTACATCCACTGTATTCACATCCACTGAAGCTTAGGTTTAACTCAAGTTCATTTCCAACAGTCATGGATTAGCCCTCGCCAGGCCCATATTGATGTTTGCACGACTGAAGACAGGATGTCTTGGCATTCCTTCCAGAAAATCCATTCCTACAGTAACAGACGCTACAATGGGAGTAAACTATCGCTCCGTGCTGAAAACCCATGTAATTAGGAAGACAAGTCATCTCCAAGGCTGAAACAAGCAAGGTCTTGTAACACACAGTCTTTGGTTACCCAGGCAACATCCACCACCCTGAAGGAGTAGCATGTGCAATGAAGAGCAGCAAAAGGTGAGCTCGGTTAACAGGGCATCTCAAAAGTATTCACCCGCCCCTGAACATTCCCCTTCTGTCGCATCAGCAGGTTATTAGGGTGACCTCGGTAATTTGGCCCCGCAATAACAACCCTCATACTACTGCCCTTTGTGGTCTGTCATAAATCCCAGCACGGCGGCAAGTCGCCCGAATGCAATCAGTTCAGGTTTTTACGATTACAAGTGTGACGTGTGAAGTGGCGGACTCCCACTTGGGAGGTTTCTGCCGGTCGCTCACCCATCGAGAGGGGTCACTGATGAGGCTGATGAAGAGCGACGAGAGCTTGGTCCTGCGGATTTCCTGCGACGTGGCGGAGGAAACACTCATGAAGCACTCTGCACAGGCCTTCCTCACCCCCCACACATTGTCTGAGCAGAGCTGGAAGAAGCGGGGCAGCTGGACAGGATGAGTGTGAGAGGAGAGAGGTGGGAGGTAAGGCAAAAGAGGTTTCAGTTTTACAGGAACGGCCCTTACTTGTCACACAAGCTACTAAGTGGAGTCACACAGTTACACTGAACATCACAACACGGCAGCAACCAAGACACCAACATAACTAAATGAACAAAATGTTAGTTGTGCGTTTGTGGCAGTTGAGAACGGCCGGGTGGGACTTCAAGTGTAAGGCAGACTTGTATTTCACAGCTATCAAATATCATTCTTAATACATTCCGGTCACTGTAAGTACACACAGACAAAGCTATGAAGTACGTTAGACAAGTCAAACAACAGCCACACTTACCAGGAGTTCCTCTGTAGCCTCTCCGCCAACAACACTGCAAATCTCACCAAAGTTCGCAGCGCAAACCTGACATGTGCACACACAGGAAATGAAAACGTCGTAAAACATGAGCTGATAAGACCAATACTCGATGTGAAGGTCACCGTAGGTTCATAAAACCTCTAAATAACATGGAAACAGAAATAGCTAAAGCGTTGCTTTAAAATTAAAAAACGCTTCCTTCTGAGTAATAAGTCACTGCTATAACTCACATCTATAGTAGATCTCTCATTTAAACACATTGGTTAGAAAAGGAGCACATCCCTAGTCACGTCCCCACTGACCTTGCGTACGTGGAACATCCTGCAGTCACAGCACATCTCACAGAAGCGGGGCAGGAAGAGGCGCTCAGTGATGTCCTTGCCCACCATGGGGGCCATTTTACAGATAATCTACAGACAGTCAGGATAGAACTTCCATCAGCCTCGGACAGCAAGTTGTCAAAAATACCTCACAGAAACATGTTCTTGCGGACAACTGCCCTTGGCCATTGATCTGTATAAATAAAACTATAATGCAGCCTTCCTCTAATTCACAGCAAAGGTTAATTGCAAGCTTGATCTCACCATACTACAGCTTTACTGTCACAATTGCAGACAGTTCCGATGAAACCATAATGTCAAAACCGTGTCGTGTTTTTTGTGCTCATCAAATTTGTAACAGCATCATTAACGAGACACGGCACCAGTAAAACAACATTATGCTGGAATCCCACAATTAAAACTAGTTATTTGACGATGGATTTTAAGAGTATATGTTAGGGTAGCACTTGGTTGAAGGGATATTATTTAGGTTGTTGACTCACGGCCATGGCTTCAGTCTTAACGTCATCATTGCTGTCAGGGGCGGTGAGATCCACCAGAACGGGGCACACCTGTGTCTCCAGGTCACCCCGGTCAATCAGTTCCTGCTCCAAAAGCTCCAACAAGGCCGTTTGGCTCGTCTTTCGGACCTGAAATACGAGAATCATTCACGCGACTAATTAAAAACATTAAGAAAAAAATACATATTTAATCAAGGTTTATGTAAACAGACATGGGAGCATTCATAGAGCATTTTGGAGAGCTTGGCATTCTCCTTACCTGGTTGTTTTGGTCAGCCAGGTATCTCACAACGATCGGCAGCAAGTATTTAGAGAAGGCAAATGGAATGGAAGGTCTATTCTCTTGACAGAAAATGGCGATGTTGTGGACTTGCTCCATCAGTTCTGCTCGAACTGTGGGCTCTGAAAAACAAAGGTTATCCATTCTTAAAAAATACTTTCAAGTGTTCAGGCGGTAAAAATAGTCTTTAAAAATGTTTCTTCAGAAACAAGGTCAATATGTTTTGTATTTTCCATTGGAAATTAAGTTACGCCAAAGATATTCGACTAACTACTACTACTACTACTACTACTACTACTGAGGGGGGGTGGGATGAGGCAGGATCATTACAGCCAATGAGTGCAAATACCAGTCACAAACCAGACATACAATTGACAACCAAAAATGTCAGATCACATCTGTAACGAGCTAAACATTAATGTACTTTGTCTCGTTTCTTTTCTTGCCAGATGATAAACGAAACGCCCATTTGGTCTAGCGTTTTTAAAAGTTTATTTACAGTATCTACAAAACCTCTAGTCTACAATGAAAGCGAAACAATTAAGTGATTTGAATAATTGTGAGCCAGAATCCGCTACAGGTAATGGATGCGTGTGAGAAATTAACAACGGCACAATGTCTAAACAACTCTTTGAACTTGGCTAAACCTGAAAAACATGCCGTTCTCACTGTGAAACTACAACATGTTTGATCTTGCCAACCACACGCTTTGAAAATTTGAACACTAATACAACTCAAAACAGCGATACAACTGAAAACAGCAATAACATTACACTGACAGACAAGTCTTGCATTTACGATGAGAGGACACTACTATATATTTATTTGCATTACCAAATTTGCAGGGACCTAACTATATAACATATAATGACAACAAATACATTTGTTTTCCTCTCCTCCCTGGTCACGCCACTTGTTTGACAACATTAACATCTACATAGGGAACAGCAGTAACGTACATTGACCTGAATGCATTTCACATTTGTAAAGGCAGCCACAGAGCAATTAACTACACAGCTACAAACATCCTCCACAGCATTAGCGGGCAGAAAAAATTACTACTAATCAAGTGGATAAATTCTGGAAATTACAATTTTCTGTCCGTAAAAAAGGAAACAGCATTTGTTTTTTACACAAATTCATTACAGAGTGTCATGAACACATCAAGTCCCCCCCCCCCAGTTCAGTAATTTTATTCCTTAAAGGGGACTTACCGGAGTCATCTGCTAATCTGCCCACTCTCTCCAACACAGCGATACAGTCCCTCTCATCCTCACTCACTGCTTTTAGTGTGTCCAATAAACTTCGAGCCACCATTTGTCTGCAATTAAAAACACAATGAGGTGTGAATTTACATTTTACGATTGTTCCTGACAAAATAGAAATAACTATTGTCCGTGATTAGACAATATAATCATTCCGATGGACAGTTACCTGTTAAAAATGTTTTCACTAGTGACGTATTTATCCAGTCTTCCAAGAGGAGTCAGCATCTCATCTTGCGATACAAAGTCCAAGGCTGAAGGTATAATAATGACATCAGACTCTGAGCTGTAGTCTTCCACACCAACTATTAAAGTCATTGGAAATATAGTGCATGTTAGCCTCCCACCACCACACACCCAGAAAGGTTGCCGAATGACAGAGATGCAGAACAGGATAAAACTATATGGATGTCAAAGTAGTAGCAGGAAGGAAAAAAACAGATATGATGATAGAAAAACATGTGAAGTCATGCACCGCATTACATCTAAACCAGACAAAAAGCCCACAGAAGCACAGGAGCGGGTCAGGCCCTATGGAAGGGAGGTAGTGAGTTGAATTAATTCAAAATTGTATACTGTATGGTTACATTAGCAATACGCACAATTAAGAGAAAATCAAAGCAATGAATCCAACCAGCAAAATGAAGAGCCAACTTCTACATTGTGTAATGTTGAAACTCTCAAGTCCAATCAGGCAGAGTGACTAAACTCAAGGGGCTCTGAGTGAGTTCCCTTTCTGTGTAATAATAATAGAAACCAGACACCCACCTCCCGTATAGGAGGTAGCTATACTAACTGACCTAGCTGGGTGCATCTGGTGGATTAAGTTTGTGAACCAATTCATACAGCTACTGCACCAAAATAATATTCATAATGAAACGGAGTACTCACAATAAGTGAATCTGCTTGAGTCCAACTAGTTAGTAAGCTTGTTGTTGGCATTAGACCGAGGCTAGCTCAATAGCAGGTTCGATAAGCTCACGTTAGCTGGGTAGCATATCAAACTTAAGCTAGCGTATAACACAGCTGGCGTTAGTGTTTAAACACATTTTAAGAGCATGCGAATGTAAGATGCACTCATGCCACGTCCGATATAGACAGTCAGTGAGTAGCGAAGAAGGGAACGGTAAAACCGCCTAGCCGAGGCCCACAGAGAGCAGCCACCCGTGAATCCCAGTGCCGAGACAGGGGCAACCCTCGCATGCACACTGTAGTACCGCTGGCTAGCAGAAACAGGCTAGCAGCACACAGGCTAGCCCGTGTTAGCATTGAGAGCCCAGCACTAAAAACACTGGGGCAAACTTACATCCGTCCAACTCCTCCTGGGAATCCTCTTGGAGCAAAGATATATCTGTAAAAACAACCCAATGCAACAATGAGGAACACCCAATTGAGAGCGAAATTGTACATCCACTCTCACTTGAAACCTGTTAAAATACTGGACGGAATTCAGTCATAAAACGGATATTCCCGAAGCTAGTAGTGTTAAAAGAGGATACGTACCCGCCATCTTGTCCTGGTCCTACATTTAAAGTGGCCTGAGCAGATGAGGCAACAACTGGAGAGGCGATGAACCGCAGTTAGAATTGAATGAACTTTCCGGATAGTATCAAATCCGTGAAGAAATCACCACCCCACCTAGAGGCTGTGATTGTCAAGTACAACGCTCAAATAATTTTCAATCAATAATGATAAATTAATTGATTACATATGTGGATTTTTGTAAAACTCTACTCTTTAAACTTATTTTAAAAATAGTTTCTAATTTACAAAAATCTCAGAATGTATCTTGATAGCTGAATATACTAGAGTATACTTTGTTTAGTTTTTACTTTTTTTAGATGTCTAATGATAGATGTTAACTGGATTTTTGAGGTATAACAAGAGTCACCAAAAGCCCATACTTTGGAAAATGCTTTTCGTAAACGGTCCTCCTGGGGAATTAAATTTACACCTTTTAGAATGAGAATCAGGTTTATTGGCAAGTTTGTTTACACATGCAAGGAATTTGTTCGTACCCATAGCTGCAGCATTTAGGACACATAGCAATGTGTAGAGCAATATGTAGATGAATATACAGTTGTGCAAATAAGAGCAATGTACAGTTATAGTTCCGGATGTTATGGGGAGGGCTAAGGGCGGACTAGTGCAAGAGGCATGTTCCTTAGACTCACCGCTGTGGGGAAGAAGCTGTTCTTGTGACGGGATGTTTTGGTCTTGATAGACTGTAGCCGTCTGCCAGTTCTGAATAGTTCGTTACCCGGATGCGAGGGGTCTGTCTCAATCTTTGCTGCCCGCCTCTGTGACCTGGCTTAGAACAGGTTCGTAAGAGATGGCAGCTTACATCCTATTATACGCTCTGCAGAGCGGATGATGTGTTGCAGTCCTTGTCCTTGACAGTGGCTGCAGCGTAACAGACGGTGATGGAGGAGGTCAGGATGGACTCGATGATGGCTATTAATCATCTTGGATGTTGGTAGTATTACTAAATTCCCATTGCTGTTTGCATTTTTGTGTTCTGTATATTTATTGTATATTTTATATGTAACGGTATGTTGTCCTGCATATTGTTTTCGCCTTAACTTGGCCAGTTCGCCATTGCAGATGAGAATTTGTTCTCAATTGGCATACCTGGTGAAATAAAGGTTAAATTTAAAAAAAATAAAACAACAACTTAGGCCGCCCATTCAACAAAAACTCGTCCCATCAAATCACAAAATATAAAGAATATGTTTGTTGACAAAATTACATTGAACTAGTGATTATAAGTGGACCAACATGGCTGAGCAATGAAGTAGTAGGCCTACGGGAACTTTTCGTGACAGGTCAAGTCGGTGTACGTAGGCCTACTAAAAGTATGAATAGAGGGCATTATTGCAGATCATTGGTTCTTTGTGATCGACTTTTGTACATTTCAGATGATTCGGGTGCGTCCTATATTCACTTGCTGATGTTTCCCAAAAGTACAAATACTGCTATGCATTTTCAGAGGTGTTAAAACTTAACTTGGGAAACATTTCCCACGGATCTATACGACATTAATATAACATTAATGTTTTCCATAGATTTAACAATACAATGCAAAGTACATCTTTACTCGGTGTGTTTTGCAGGTGAGAACAGAGCACGGGTTCTTTCGATGACGCGCAGTTTGTCCTGCAGGCTGCGCGAGCGCGCGTTTCCGTGACAACTGTACTCGTGTGCGCGTCTCCGTAACAACTGTACTCGTGTGCGCGCGCGTCTGTATATTGGCTCAGACTGAGTGACTCGGGTGTCGAGTTAGGTGAACGTTAGCTCCTTGGACCGGGTTACAACACTATAACTCACACGATATGTCTAAACTGGAGCAGATCTTGGTTCTTGAACCGCCGTATGATCTGAAATTTAAAGGTAAGACGAAGCATACGGATGGTAGCTAATGACACCTCTCCTACACCGCCGCCATTTTGAGATGAGAGTGAGGATTTATAAGCCCTTATCCGGTTAAATATATCACTATATACTGTAGTTTCGGACAGGTAAATCCCAGTAAGCCCAGTAATACTGCTACTGCTGGTTTTCTCGTCTGTGTTCAGTGCGCACCACCTAATGTGTTTTGTAGTACCTGGTTACGCTAGTTAGCTGGTTGACGGGAACTAGTCGTACCTAGTTAATGTGTGTTAACAGTATTAGTTAAGATAGTTGCATAATATAAATTATAGTGTCATCGACACAGTCCCTAGATGTAACCCGGCTGTCTATGTTAACTACCTGTATAAATAATGTCATTTATTGTGTGTCTGGGCGTGGCTAAATTACGACCCGGAACTAAAGTTGTGGAACTTGCTTAAGTTAACACGGCACGTTTATTACGGTCTGTCAGTCCAGCACTAGGCATAGTGCTGGACTGACAAATCACACTCAATGACGTGGATTCTCCGGTGATTTTTAATCCCAGAGGAGGCTTTAATCTGTGGTCACAGAAACAACCGGCCCTCGATCATATCTTTTTGCTGGTTCTGGTTAATGGACATACCTAGTTAGATTAAGTTGGCTACTGTAGATCGCAGTAGTAGTTAAATAGACCAGATCAATCATTGCATATGTTTAGCTGCTTTGGGTGACAAGGCAGCAATTGTGGATTGAAACTATTACCTAACTATAGCTAGATAACATTCAAGCTAATATGTTGACAGCGCTCATGCTATCTGAGCAACAGCTTTTGACACATTGCTTACCACTAGCTTTGCATTTACCACCCAGCAGTCTTCCCTCCCTCATGTACACTCCCATCAGTCTACCCAAAAAGTGCAATTTTCCCACTGACACCAATGTAGCAGATTGAGCACCTACTGGGACTTGAACCCCCATCACCCAGCCAACACATTGAGGGGTCCAATAGGTTTAGACCTCGTGGTCTAATGGATATGGTTGGCTCGACACTCACTGGTCATGGATGTAAATCCTGGTATGTCTGCTACAACGTACCTTTGTTTAAACTGACCCTAATTCAATTATTTTTAGCTGCAACTGCAAGTCTGAAAGAGAGAATCGGCTTCAGTAATTCTACACCTCACTTAGCTGATCTACAAATAGCGGTTCCCACTATATAATAGGCTTTGTGCAATTAAGATTTGTAAAGCTACGCCTCTCTGGCTTATTGCCTAATTCCGGCTGCCTAACAACCAGTCTTTGACTGATTTATTGGAGACACCACACTTGTTTACACGATTACATGCATTTTAGCGGTCAATTAAACACAATGAACATGAAATTTGACTTCTCTTTTTAACCAGTCCCCTCCAATTGGTTCTCTGTGGAATTCCAGGTGACTGTTTTAACTCTCAAATCCATCTCCTTTCTCTTGCATCTAGGTCCATTCACAGAGGTAGTGACCACAAACCTGAAGCTAAAAAATCCCTCTGACAAAAGAGTATGCTTCAAAGTAAAGACGACAGCACCTCGCCGGTACTGTGTGCGACCCAACAGTGGCATGATTGAGTCTGGAGGAGCTGTCACGGTCTCTGGTAAGTTTCGTATTGGGCCAGGGGCTGGGTTGTCAAATATGTTTGTCACTCAAGATTTCATAGAAGCCCTTGTCATCTTTAACGAATAATCATTACCTGCCTTTTGATTTTTCCTGAAATACATTTAAGGCTTTGTAAGTACTAAGCAATCAAGTCTGTTAGTGTTGATCTGCTAGACACAGTTGTTGACAGAGTATCTTGTGTTTTTCCAGTGATGTTGCAGCCCTTTGAGTATGACCCCAATGAAAAGAGTAAACACAAGTTCATGGTGCAGACCGTCTTTGCACCGGCCGCTGCTACGGACATGGATGCAGTGGTATACAGTTTTTGTGCTTTATTGTTGCTTTGTGATCAGTAGAAAATGTGCTTTTGCCAATCCACAGTTGTTGATACTGTACTTGACTTGTTTTTGTGATTGCGTCAGCAGAGTGCAGTAAAAAAAAGTTTTATGGACTTATAGCTGACAGCATGTGCACAACTTCGTGCTTGTCAGTTCATGTGAAGCCCCTGTGATTGGTTGGGCGGTGTACACACTTGCCAGTCTGCATTGCTACACTAACGTATGAACCTTGAATTTCCACAGTGGAAAGATGCAAAGCCAGATGATCTTATGGACTCCAAGCTGCGGTGTGTGTTTGAGCTGCCATCTGAAAATGGTAAAATGGTAAGTAATGTGTACAACCCTAGAGGCTAAATATTCCAAAGAGTTGGACTGTGTATCGGCTGTCCTCGGGGGTGTTTGAGGTGTTCGCTCCGTTGCCTGTATATAATTGACCTATATCTCGGATGTGCATGCTGCCTCGTGCTCCTCCGGTGTGATAGCCTAGCGGTAGCGCTGTAGGATTTGCCACCCCAAGGCCAGTGCAGACCCCCAAGTTCAGCATCAGGCAGCTGCGTGCTAGGGCTGCCCTCACCCCTGGAGATTACTGCACCCCCCTGGGAAATAGTTACCACCTGGCTGCACCCGATGTCTCCAGGGACCTTCCAGAGATCATGTCGACTCTCCGCTCACTGAGAGGCAGGCAGTGTCAGGTTTGTGGCAGGGCAGGTAACCAAGCTGGGAAGTGTAGTGTTCTGGTTGTAATAGGATAGTAGTCTGAATGCTACAATGCAGTCTATGTAGGTACTGTTGTTGTAGTTCGAACTGTGCAGTTTGTCCACAAAATCAAAGTAATTTCAAACTAACTTGTCCAATTATTTTGCCACCATCTTACCCACTTGGACTGTTTCAGAATGATGTGGATGCAACCAAAGCTGCCCCAACCCTTAACTCTAGAGCTGACTGCACGTCAACTACCAAGCCTGGCAGCACGTCCATGGATGACTCGGAGATGAAGAAACTGATGGATGAGTGCAAGAGGCTGCAGTATGATGTGGGCAAGCTGTCAGACGAGAACCGCCAACTGAAGGTATATAGCTATGATGGGTCGATATGATATTGGCATCATCTTGTGGTTACAGTAAATGGACTCAGACTACCTTGTGTTTCTAATGCACAATGTTTCTTTTCCTCCATTTTCTGTCAGGACGAAGGCCTGAGGATGAGGAAGATCCACCGGCCGGACAACAGCTCGGGCTCCATGATGAGCAAACAGCACTCTTCCAGCTCTCTCCCCTCGCTACTTGTTGTCATAGCAGCCATCTTCATTGGATTCTTCCTAGGGAAGTTTGTCTTGTAGGGGTGGCAGGCGAGAGAGAGAGCGGGCATGGGTTCTTTATTTGTCTCCAAGGGCCTGGAGGTTAAAGTATGTATTATTGTTGACTGCCATTATCAGTTGTGGCGCAACTCACTACGTACATATGTTCTGTGTACAGAGTCATAAACGGGCCTTTCACAATCTCACATGGTTAGTACACATTTGGAAAAACGGAGGAATGAGCTTTCTGCTTTTGAGTGAGTTATTGGGGGTGGGGCTTAGTGAAAAGGACAGTTGTACATTTATCAGAGCATTGATGGAATGCGAAGTTGGGTACGGGGTTAAAGACGTTTGATTTAAAATCGGAAGCAAAATAAAAATGAGTAGTCTCTTTCTCTCTGTGGTTTTAATAAGAGTGTTCAGTGTACTGTATGTTATTTTAATCCTTTTACAAAAATGGGATGGAAAAAAACCCATTAAAGACTTTGCTACATGTTGCTGGATGGCTGCTGAAATTTTCACAGGATTCTTAAATTGTTGATTATTAAGGAATGTGAATTGATGGTCTGCTGGGAATATAGGGTCTACCTTCCATGGACAGCTGTTTCTCCTGTTCCCTACTGCCAGACACCATATAATTATTACATAAGAATATTATAATAATTCTAATTTTTTTTCTTTACACAAATTATATATCCCTTGTGAGGCAAATGTGACTGAAAAGATCTGTTCTTGCAGTCTTGTCCCATGGTATTAAACATTGCTGAAAATTTAAAACACGTTCAACATTTTTGTTGTTTCTGTCTTTTGTCTTCGAGGAGGAAGGGCTTGTTCAAATCAATCACTGGAATTTAGTTCATAATGCCCTTTTTATAACAAAGTTGTCACAAAGTGCTTTTACAAACACCCAGCCTGAACCTGACCGAGCACGCATCTGCGGATGGAAAGAGAAACTGGTAACATTTTTTTTGACTGCTACTTTTAACTAAATAGAAACACATGTGTTCACATGACAATTGATACTGTTGTACAAAAAGATTGTAAGATATTTTTACAACAGGATATAATGGATATAGCGACCTAATTCCAGTTTTTATCTGGAAACTTTGCGTGGGGAATAATACAAAAATGAAACAGTATGACAGTCCATCCTGTAATGTCACTACTATCTGCAGGTAGTGTATATATATATATATATAGTATCTGCAGGTAGTGGTACATACATGATCAATCTCCAGCCGACAACCACAATTGTGCACGCAGATGCTGGAGCATGATGACAAGACTGTCCCATCCACACTTGATGATGCGGTGTGAATTTGCACAACTTCTGCAAGTATGTTGGGAACACTCCTGGCCGCTATGGGGACTTAAGACCACCTTGGGAACCCTGGGCCAAACATCTTAATTCGATGTTAAGTGGAGAAACATGTATAGAACTATGCAATGATGTGTGGTTTGTATTACTTGTGCCAAGTTTTTTTATTAGTCCTAGATACCAATAGTTAGCATGAATTTTATCTCAGACAACCTGATTGGTTGGGCCTGAACCAAAAGCCAAGTAGGTCATGCTAATTTTGTCATTGGCTGAAATACTCTGGATAGAGCTGATCCAACTATTTGATCTCACCCACTGCATTGGAAGAAGACTTAGACTGAGTATAGTAAACGATAGTAAAGATACAGGACTGAGTGGTCATAAAAAGAAACACAAAATTAAATAATCCTGTTCACGCTGATCGAGATTCAATTCATTTCGAAAAAAATAGCCGCCTTTTTGTCTAAACAATATGTTACAACTTCTCCAGTAGATGGCAATATAGAAACTTTTACAAGCACTGAACAACGTATCTGTCATTTAGAAATTATGTTTTCTGATTATAAGAATAAATAAAGCAGATGGATCCTGAAAAGTAAACAGGAGATTACATTATCTGGATCGCACTGAACACACTTGACCCAAAATCATGCACTGACAACTGGTATTTGTTCATGTTTATCAGGGCACAATGTAAGGAAAAGTAGCATATCTTCTTAAACAAGTACAGTACATCCCTCTTTCACTTCCAGGCATATCCATCAATTCCCAATGAACAAATCCCAAATAATAGAATGTTAAAAAAGTCCCACTCACAGTCTGTTAAGTTCCGCTCCGAAGCAACAACAACAAAAACAACATTTAAGCACAACTACACACAAATAACAACAGCGATAGCAGCGATAAACAGCCCCATGACCATATCCATCACATTACCGCCTCCCCCCTGTCTGCAGCTGCTACTCCCCAGCCGGTCAGCCCTCTTCCCCCACTCCGACGACCAGTGGCTAACCCCTGAACACTGCACTAGCGGGGACTGATAGGACGTGGCCATCTTGTGGGGCAGATCCGGACTAGAGCCATCGGAAGGCCTCTGACCGTTGAACAGAAAGTGCTGGCCTGTCGGCTCTCGCTCCATGCGGAAGAGTTCATACTCGGTGTGGGGCAGCCGGATGCCCAGGGCGGCACAGCCGTGTGTCGGGGTGACATCCTGCTCCAGACCCTGGCGCCAGGAGCCCTCTGCCCCGCACTCGTTGCCCCTGAAGATGTTGAGCAGGGAGGTGGTGGCCTGGTCCATCGGGGTCACTCTCATGTGATCCACTGTACGGACCAACGCATGCCATATCGTTATAATAAGCAGCCATTATTAAGAGACTGTATTTTAATCCATGCAGACGGTGACACCTACCTGTGAAGACAAACTCTGTTCCCCCCGGGACCCTGCTGGAGAGGACTGCGTGGCTGTAGTGACCCCGGGCGTATAGGATGAACGTGGGATGTCGGCACACTGGATCGGCGTAATGCCGGTAGTGACCGATCCAAGTGCGGTTGTGATTGTCGAAAACAAAATGGCGAGTGAGGAAGAGGACCCCAGGACGGACCTCACAGTGCTGGCTGACCCACTGCCCTTGAAGTGTAACGGGCAGGTTGTCTTTGCAGGGCAGAACAGGAGGATTGAGCTCATCTGCCCCGGCCATGACTCTGCAGACACTGCACGTAGGGTCACGGTTCTGCAATACAGGAACGTGAACAGAAGGTGAACACTATGTATTGAGATTCAAGAGAAAATCGCTGCGCTTGTGAACTGTGGATGCGAAAGCGGAAAATTAATCATGATAATAAAACAGAAGGAAGGCACAAACTTAATTCCAACTTATGGATAAAGGAAACAATAGCTTTTCTCTGTGGCCTTAAAACTGGTCTTGGTAGGGTGCCTCTGTGGGTTTCCATCGAGGAGGTGGAGCATAATGGGTCTATAAAAAGCGGTATGTGTTTTGGGAGCTGTAAATATGGACACAGTTGAAAAGGCAAAATCATATTGATGTCTGCACCCCAAAGTCTCATTTTAGATTCTTCCAAAATCTTTTTTAGTTTTGGGTTTAAGTCTTGCTTGGACTCATTAAGTCCTGCCCAAGATCTAGTGAAATGTGAACCAAGACTGTTTAATGTGGGAAGCCCATTTTCGAGTTGACTCTAGTGATGAAGCATCAAATTAACAGTGGAGCTGAGGGGGACTGACTGGATTCATTCCAGACTGACTATAGCTTCACCACCACTAACATCAGAGCAAACATCAGTCACAGTCAACATGAATCAGCTTTAAACGACATTACCCCGACACTTAACAGCCTGGGCGTTTAATTCGCTTAAAAACAAAAAAGCAGTAAAATGCTGGGGGGGCACGAAAGGGAAAATATTCTTTAGTGTGGTGGGAAAGGAGACAGCCAGAGAATGAAAGACCTTGTTCCATCTCTCTGGTCCGTCTCTAGTTTTATCCCTCTGCCCTCTATAAAGCCTGGGGTACACACTACCAGTGAGCGACGGGCAGGAATTCAGGCATTCAGAGCAGATCATACTGCATCACTATTTGCTATTCCCTTTGAAGAGAGGCTGTGGAGAACCAACCGACAGATGATCTATGGCTCTGCTGCTGGGTCTCTGCACAATACAGAGTCTCTCCTGTTTCGCCCACAAACAAACAAACAAACAAACAAATAACAGCTTTTTGTACAAAACATCATATGATCGTTAAATATTTTTTTTGAGTACAGAGCTCAGAGTATGATCCATCAATTTCTGTTGCCTCGATATGTGACAAAAATTGCTAAACCAGTTTGTCAACTTTAATATCTTGAAAACAGTCCTGAAACAATATCACCTTGAGTATTTTCAAAAAACATCTGAATCCCAACGTCTTCAAAGAGCATCTGATATAAGACAGCTCAATATTATACCGTACCGCAACAAACAAACGGTATCTGTCTTCTAACACTGACATCGCTCATAACTTCCTCAGAACACATGGTTGTATGACTGAAATACAGAGCAGTCTCACCCTAAAATGAATGCAGCACCTCAATGTCACTCTAGATTATAGCTTCTGCTACATTAATCAAATGTAATGTAAAGTCCATGTTCACAAGTCTAAAAAAAACAATTCAAAATTAGACCCCGCGCCATTACATCTTAAGGGATGCTCATCGCTGGGTCTCATTCGGTAAGTTCCTCCCTAAAAACCACGGAAATACAACATACAAGATTAAAGCACGACTATTGAATGGTACATTGCTGATCGGGACCGACCTTGGTGTTCTGCAGTGGCGGCTGGTAGCTGGAGGGTTTGTGCCGGGTCCTCTGGACACGCTCAGTGTGGATGTCCCCCAGGAAGAGCTCCGCTACTTGGTAATCACGATGACTGCGCCACTCCACACGCACTAGCTGCAGCTCGTTCATAGTGAAACCCAGCCTGTGGGCACAGTCCATCCCCAGATCCTCCTCCACGCTCCAAAGGTTATAGCTGACATGGGGCTCCCAACACTCCCCTGCAGCCAGGTACGGAGCTCTGCAGCTGGGCTTGGGAGACTGGTTGAGTTCCATGGCTGCCTCCGGATTGTGGAACACAACCTGGACACTTTGAAGCTGATAGTCGGCCTCTGTGCCACCGCGGACCACCCAGGAGGCCTGGAGAAAGTGCAACTGGCCCCGGGCAAGGAGGGTGTAGGTCGGGGTGGAGCAGCGGTTGTCCCGGTAGTGGAACAGTAGGACCTGGAAAGTGTGGTTGTGGTGGAAGTGGTAGGACCTGGTGATGAACTCTGGCCCAGGTCTGACCTCACAGCTAAAGGGGACAAAAGCTAAAAATAAAACCTTTGGTTTGGTCAAATGATTTGCTAATTCGGTATTACAAAGTGACTCTGTTGGTTTACTTGAGTCGAATCTCTAAAATAAAGTCGGGTTAAGCCTAACAGGGTTGAGGCGGAACCTGAGTAAGCTTATATACAGAAAAATATTAACCCAACATCTGTAGAAAATTGTGAATAGGTCCGCCAAGACTATGCCTCACTTAGTTACACACATTCACTTAGTAACAGTACATTTCTAAAATGGTGTTCCATTTTATAAGGGCTAATAACAGGGACTAGATTACCTGGTGGAAACCCAGTGGCCTGCGATGTTGGGTGGCATATGCACTGAGATCTGCCCCCCACCTGCAAGGTGTTTGAGCATATAGTGACACTGTGACTCAACAATAGCAATATGCCGATGCAGATGTTTCCTCTGGAGGGATCTCACATCAGCTGGTGTGTTGGAATAAAGCAGTGAGTCTGCACAACCACCTGTAGGGACAGTAGGGAAATTAGCATTTCGCCAGAAAATTACAATTATTTAACGTTTATGACAATTGGATATATATATATATATATTAATATAAATAAATAACCTGTCAGAAGTATATATACCTTGCCTGAAAAAATATCGAATTCTAGAAAATACTCATTATCTAAAACGCATTTTGCAACTAAGTCAAAATTGTAGCTTTTCACTCAATATAGAATTTAACAAAATATGTACACAACATAACACTTCCATATAATGTTCCAAACTCACCATTGAAAAGGAAAGCAGTGAAAATACTTAATTTAATGAGTAACATGTTTCGTCTTGAGTCGTTTTGAGACGACACGATGTGTTTTGTGAATTAGTTTAGAATCAATGTAATGACCGCTTAAGTATCCATCATCGATTGGTTTTCATTCCATCTGACCCGGTCGATTGTGAAACAATACATCCTTCGAGAATTCCGTGTCCAATCGTTCCGAAAGACGCGTCTAGATGCGAAATCAAAGTAGTTTACATTCCAACACTTGTTCAAATTTGCTCAGATAAATGCTGTTATTCATTCGGTTCTTACAACGCGCTGATCCACTCTCTGTCTCTGTCCTCAGTCTGTCATAGTTGACGAGCACAGAAGCACTAGTTTCATAGAGGGGCACTATCTCACTGTGACTCAGTGGCCCCAGAAAATCGATGAGTATCACGTCAAACTGAACATAAGGGAAGTACACACTCTGGAGAGCTAAAATGACCACTGATGCTGTGTTGTTAAAAAAGTAGTTTAAAAAAACATGACATATTAACCTATACACTGTTTGAAAACCTATGTTACATAACAATGTGCCAGATGTATAGGTACCATGAGGCCATGTTGTGGGGTCCTAGATAGAATACATCATAAGGAACATTGTAATCTTCAGATTCTATTCCACACTTTACACACTGGAATCATATTTCTGACTGGTGGTAGCCTATAGAGTATTATTAATTGAAACCGTATACTTTCAAATGAAGGACTGTTTAAAAACGGAAACTCTCACCTTTAATTATTCATATTATTTTAACTCCCAAATATAATTCACAGATTTTCCTGAAGAGGATGAGCTGGCCAATCAGAGGCATAGAGAATGATGAGCTGGCCAATCAGAGGCGTAGAGAAGGATGTGCTGGCCACTAAGTGGTCTATATAATATGGTATATAATATATATATTAATGACTGATATTTGTCTATAGCATTCCAAAACAGAAAAGCTGCATTTTAACATCAAACAGATGGGAAAACTATTTCATTGACACTGAAAGTAATTATAGGTCAGCTTTGTACATTTATCTGCAAAATCCTGGGCAGTTATTTTAAAGTGCAGTTATACTATACATAAAGCACTCTACAGATAGTTACATAAGCAATATAAGTATGACAAACAATGTATCCCTTATCTCTACTGATATCTCTGGGGTTTTGAATTATTTGGTGGAATATAAATGTCTTGCAGTTGAGCAGTGATAGGGATATGTCAGTGTGGTCGAAAATCTCTCTCACTCTAATCTGTCCTCAGCTGCAGTTCCTCCATGACCTGATGGGGTTTTTCCAGCAACTGTGTATGAATTATGTATCAGTTTGGTTAAGTCAAAGCATACAAGAAGCCTATAGTTTAAATTCCTGTTCCTGAAGTAACCAGGACAGTTTATAACCCATCGCAGAGGTTCTTTTCAACATTGTGAAGTGGGTGAAAGAATTGTGAATGGATTGTTAAATTTCTGTCTTTTGTACTGAAATTTCAAGCTCTGAAGTCATGAATTTATGTTCTTTCAGAATATACAGATATGTGATGCATTGATTCAAAATTATGCAAACATATCAATAATTTAAATGTAAATAATGCATTGTGGCTTTTAAATAATTCTACATTATCACTACAGTCATGATGACCAACTTCCGTTCAATAGTATTCGATGGTAATCTTCTCAGTTGCAGTGGGTCTAACCTCAAAGTTTCTGTGTGTGTGTGTGTGTGTGTGTGTGTGTGCAGGGAGTTGGGAGAGTCAGCTCCTTGTGCTAACTGGGCGTCTGCCAGCCTACAAGCACACCCTAGCACTGGCTGGCCCAAACCCTTTAGGGAACCTGAGCATATTTACAAGACCAAAATACACCTAGTATGGGTATTTGTGTTGTTTCATAAAAACATGCTTGCATTGGACACATCTTTGATGTCCAAAGGAGAAAAAATCCAACCCAAGAAAATACAAATAACTTTTCATGTCTGCTGAAGGGCATTTCTTGAATGAGTGCTAAGTACTGATTTCAGAGGCGTGTGAAAGCTTCTGATATCAAAACTCTGTTTCTTGTGCAATCTACGTGTTATTAACATTTCTTCAATGTCGAGACAAAGAGCTATTAAGATTATTCAGCCAGTATTACACACACTAATCACCCACTGACCTTCACGCGCACCTACTGAAACCACCATCCCTTCCTTCCAGAAATGCACACTTTTTGTTTTAAATAAAATGAGAACGCGAAATCACCACTGCCATTTCATGTGTTTATGTTTGTCATATGCTAAGCTGTGCCATAGAACAGTAAAGAGACACTCCGCTCCTATGTACATTTTGGGATGGCTTCTCGGACCCTAGACACAGTATGGCGTCGGTCTGAAGGCATGTTAAATAGAGATACTTTATTGGAGGTGTCTGTTTATAAGGAGATGAAAAGAGCAGCTGTCTGTGGTCCTCTATAGGGGGCGTATCTCCTGCTCAGAGGGGGATCCCAAGGCCAATTAGAAATGGATTCCTTGTGGCCTTTGTCAATGGGGGTGACGGGACCCCTAGGTCAAGGGTCAGCCGGCCCGCACACCGGGGGGAGTCAACTAACCTTATCGTCACTCGGGCACTTTGAGAGGTCGAGATCGTTTTCTGGAAGGCGGGAATTGGGGAAAAATGAAACACGAGATGTCTATTTTGGACTTGTTCCATGTGCTTTGCAAGTGTGCTGGTGTGAAAATGAAAATGTGTTGCTGCACCTGCTCACTTCCTGAGACACTTCGAAGCGTGCGGTCAAAGCCTGGAATCAGATATTATTGACGACAAACCCGAGGCCGTTAGGATGACTGCTTTATATGGGTGGATAGATATCTGGGGTTCAACAATTACCGTTCATACTGAAACACTCTAATTCTGATCATACATAAAATGTTCCGAAGGTTTTATGTTCCATCTCATCATTAACTGCGTCCACCTGTTGTCCCATGTCAAAATTTGCCCCTGATTTAAGCATTAAAAAATAATGACACATTACAATAGTACATGGTACCAGTACATGGATAATAACATAGTAATTTTGATACAAAACACAATACCTCATTATGTGTGAACTACTAATACTTCTGAGGATAATCTGTACAACTGTGACTTTATTGCAACAGGCAATCTCTTTGAAACTAATGAAAGACAACAAACTGGTATTCACCCACTTTGCGGTTCATTCTTTTTTCCTGAATTCCTTCACGCTTTACTGGCTATCAACAATTACAATTGGACTGGCAATTGACTGGAACCAGATCTGTGCAATTTATTTCTGGTGTCCGTACCCTTATTTTGCATCTAAAAGTCCGTTTTGGAGTCATTTCTAAAATGTTGATACCTGCCCAAGTGCTAGGGAACTTGATAATTATTGATACATTTTTATAAATCTGGAGTCAGTTGTAAAAATACAGCAGGGTTTCTTTTTTTAATCTGACAAACTCCACACTTAACAAATATCAATAGCTATAGACATGGGCACAGAAATGATACAGCAACCACACAGATGGTAAATAACATTACCAACGCTTCAAAATGTCTGTTTAATTCAGCACAGAAGTACAATTTTACAGGCCAATTCTCAATGCTTGATTATAGTGATGTAATAAATATGCAGATTCTTCATAACTGAAACATCTGCATATATATATATATATATATAACTGTGTTTGATTACTGGTGCAAACGTCCAAACACACCATTGTGTTGTACACCCAAGTTGGCTGGGACAACCTTGATGTCCAAAAAGGACAGATATTTTCCCCAGGAGGAACTACAATAAATTACAAATTAAATGAGACCAATACGACCAATTAGTCTAATTTCTCTGTTTAAATTAAACATATTTTAAATCAAAGCGTTGTCTGGGGTGGTTGGTTTGCCTGGTGATCAGGACAGTGACTAGCCCCTTGTCAGAAAAAAACAGGCTATATTTCAGTCTAAGGGAAACGGCCCCATAAGCTGTGAGTGTCTTTAAATAATTGAACAAGAACAAGAACGTGGAGATTGTTGCTGCTTCAACATCTCAGTGTGGTGGATACACTGCGTGTTGGCGACCAACACGAGACGACAACACACATCAAGCACTGAGCTCTGGAAGGAATGTCGTTTCAGATTTGGGGTCCAGAAAAACATGTGCACAGAAATCTGTGCGTCAACGTCCATCCAGGCGTCTCTCCCCACTGTGCTAAGTAATTATAATCAGTCATTCATAATGAGGCTATTATTAGAAATGGAAGCCAGTGAAGAAAAAAGCAAACAACCACTGATCAAAGGAGGATTAGTAACAATGGTCCCAGCAGTTCATAAGCCCTTACATATGAATGGATGCCAGGACACCATAAAGAAAGCTTCCAATCAGTCATTAGTAACAACCTGATAATAATAATAAAAAGTAACAACCTAATAATAATAATAAAAAGTAACAACCTAATAATAAAAAGACCTTACACATACAGATGGCAAAAAGCTATCAGCAAGATGATGCAGGTCAGGTCCACAACCTGTTATTGTAAAATGTCTTCCCACAAGGCGAAATGTACACAATAGGGTAAAAACAATGAACTTCCTCACTGAGCTTTCCTTTTCCTCAGGAGCTTTTGAAGTTTACAACACCCACAGTGAGCAACAATCTGTCTTAAAATACCATCTTTGCCATTGCTTGACAACAACCAATAAAGTTGAGACCAAGAGAATTTGTCAAAAGTCCCTGCGTTCAAATACAATTCATTATCTGTGATTTATTTTTACTTTAAAGAGTTGAAATCAAACTTATTTTATTGAACACATACAATAAAAGTTGCTTTAAGTTCTAAACCACAGACCACCGGAAGTGGAAAGATGTCTTTAGAGTTCAAAATCGAATCCAAGAAGTATTCTATTATTATAGTATTATTATAGAATTTTCAACCCTGGCCTTTGAAGGACACATAGTCATTCTGCTTCACGGAATGCCCATTATATTACTAGGCCATATTTTCAATGTTTTAAAGATCATTCTTGTTGTGTGCCACCCGCTTCTAATCAAACAAACAAAGGGAAAACTTCCTGCGTCTGGATTTGATTAGTACACAGGACTGGGCCCATCTAATCGGACCCCAGCGACACAAAGCTCGGATCAAGGGGCTTAGTACCGAGACAGAACCCAGTGGGCTGCAGTTTCAGAAGAAACTGAAAGCAGGGACTGCGTCGACTGCGCACATGCCACCCGAGAAAGTTTCGCCCCTTATTTTCTGCACATTAGGCCTATGGTCCACATGGTACACTGTTGCAATCCTAAATAAATAAAGAGCGCTGCATGATTCATCGGTGGCTCTGGCCTACGGCGTATGTACTACAGTGAATAATTTACCTCCTATGTCTGGAATTGTGCTGGAAGAAATGGAAGCACTAGTTTGAGATGTTGCCGAAAGAGTTTGAGTGAAGAGATTGCGTTCGGAGACATGAGCTTCCAGAAAAACTGCTTGACGGCAAAAAAAGGGCCAATTTCTGAGTATATGGGACTGCAGTCGGCAGGCATTCAAGTTCTCACTTTTTCCTCAACTGCCAAATGTCTCTCAACTACAGCTCAAACCCCATTGGATGAGACATCAAGAGGTGCCTCGCTGACTTTCTCCAACACAGGTTGTCAGAAAGCGAGAGGAGAGCATACAATGAGAACGCAATTTAAAAATGGCCTAAGCATGGTCCAGAGGATTTGGTTGCATATTTCCTGTCTCTCCTATGAAGGACCTGCACACAGCCTTTTCATGTGGCATGCTGCAGTCCACTAACCACGAATCTGTGGGGAGCCGCTGAACACTGGCGTCACTTAAGGAAGTAGCAACAGTAGTCATGCAAAAATAATGCAGGCAACTAACCAAACACTCAAAAAAGGTTGCGCATGTAAAATAAATAGAAAACTATTCAAACACCCGTCGTGACAGCGGCCGATTCATACCCAAGTCATACATAACAGGAAGCCCTCTTCACACGCTAGGGAAGAGCCTGGATGTCCACGCATGAAAGCTCTTCGGTGTGGTGATATTTACCTACGCTAACAAAGGTCGCCGATCCAGTCTGTATAAGATATCGTGGTGAGAGTTACACTTGGTGGATTTGTTTGTGTGAAATATGCCATGCGTCTAGGAAGCCATCACAGCATGAAACTGAATAACATAATACAAATTCACATTGCTCCATCTTTTATTTATATGTTGGAATATTGACATGAATTTACAAACATTTGCCTTTATACTTTGACAGGCTTTAGGAATTCAGTTAGAAGTACGCAGCAGCAGCAGGGACAAACCATAAATGACAATTTCATTTCACATTTCTTTTTTATTAACAAACAAAACCATATTAAACAAAATGTGCATTGTGTCTATTTTACCAATGCCAAAGAGACAGAAAACATGAAAGACAAATATAAATAATACAAAATCCCGTCTAGCGATCAGTGTGTCACAGCTCAGAACTGAAAATCTTCCTCCGTCATGTCAATGGCCCAAGCAAACTTCTCTCTCTGGGTTTTGTTGTAGATCTTCTCAATCGGCACATTGAATTTCTTACACCTGCCATAAAAACAAACTGTGTAAACACGCTTGAAAACACACAAGTGAAATATATATTTACAACAGGCAACAAAAAGTATTGGAGCATTCCCTCAAACTGACAAAGGTCTAATGAACAATGTTAGGTTAAAACTTTTTTTACCAAGCCACTGATATCCTTGGATCCAAGTAGTTGAGTTTGGATGTGCCCAGTGCAATGACCTTGTTCTCCTCCTTGTCAGTCATCTGCAGCTGGAGCCTCTTCATCTGTTCCTCCAGCCTTTTCACAGCAGCCTCTTTCTTCTCCACCAGCCTGAGAAGAGCAGAGGAGAAACCACCCGTGATGATGAAGCAACAAAGTCACAGTAGATCTAGCAGGCTATAGGCGCTCAAACCAGAATTCTGTAGACGTACTGCTTGTGAAATCTGTGGGCTAAAACGCAGGATTTTGCGATTTGTAGCATTGCAAACCAGTGTCACGATATCCATATGATCTAACTTGTCAGGGGAAATGCAGAGGAAAAAGTCTGTTAACATCAGACTTAATAAAACCATGTAACATAGTAAATGTGTGGTGGTTGGTTAAAATGGCCAGCTCCCTTTGCTTCACTGTCGTGTAAATTACGTGTGGCATGATGTGCAATGCAATAATATGACCGTTATACAGAGAAACTCTGTAATCCCTTGAATAATGTGTGTAGAACAGAACATTTTTCTAAGACTCTGACAAACTCATAATAGTGGAATGCTGAAAAGAACATACAGGCTGTAAAAGTTGAACAACAGCAGGGTCAAAGGTGTCATTTACTTTCTAGTCCTCTCGTTTCCCGCCTTCTTGTGTTCCCTTTTTGCTTCTTTCAGCTCTTTTTTAGCCACATCCAACTGCTGCTGCTTTTGAGCTATCTGGAACAGTAGAATAAATATGGTCCCATGGAATTAGATTGTGCTTTGTTTGGTATAGGAATAAAACAGCTTTGTGTTTCCAATTATGCCGACAGTTTACAACATTGGAGACAATACTGTAATGGCGCACAGAAGTTAAAAAAGGTTCTGTTACCTTGTCCAGCATGTTCTGCATGGATTTCTCAAAGGTCTTGGGTGCTGCCCTCTGGTGGTTGCACAGAATAGCCACCGCTCTGTTGGCTCGGTTATAAGACAGCAAACTCTCCTCCAGAGTCATGTCAGCTGAGGGAGACAGATTTTTTAAAATTTGTTGGAGCAGATAACATCGTGCCAGCTATTGTAAAGTAGATCTGCAAAAACCTTAGACTTAGCGTCTGATTTTGATGTGGACTGACCAGTGGTGAGCTTGTTCAGCTGATCTTGCAGAGTGGTGGAGGCATTGAAAGTCCTGAACACTTTGGCTGACAGTCCCGGCATGGACTGGTTTAAGTGCTTGTTCAAGTAGGTGGTCTGGGAATAGAAAATAGCTTTAGAAATGTGTCTGAAGCCATGAAGATATAACTCAGTATGAATATGCTGCGTAACTTACACTGATTCTATCAAACAGGTCATCTTCTGGACCCTTGTTTTCCATGAACAGCTTCAGGTTCCTGAAAACCTGTCAAAACAAAGGTGTGTGAGGTCATGAATAATCTACTGTGAACAGGTTGTGAGCGAATCTGTCAAGGCTCATATGTAATTGTGATTACGTGCAGATACAAGTCTAGACTTTGTCATTGATTATCTGGGCAACTCAGAATTGGGTGGAAGCTGGGAATAAACTGGACACACAGCAGATACTGTTCCCCAGGGAAACACAAAAAAGGACAGGCCATTTGTTCCACAGGTCCATTTTCATTTACCAAAGGTTAAGCAGTTTGCCAGTAAAGAAACTACACTTTGCCAAAGTTCAGGATGTGAATGCATTGAAAACATGTTAACCGTTAAACGCACTGCTTCAGCTGCCCAACGATTTCTCCAGCAAATGAGGAAATTAAACTTCCACCCTTCGCACACACATGTTATCAGATTTGTTAATGGCGTTCCCGCCAGAAGTCAAACTGGAAGTGATAATCTACCGGGACAATTTCTGGGCTATCAGGAACGTTGAGAATGGATCAACTTCCCCACTGCACCAGTGGGGGAAAAGAAATGGCATCCACGAAAACAACCCTTCTTACCCTGGTCTCCACTGGAACCTCGTTGTAATAGCGAATGGAGTCCTTGCCAAGGAAATCAAACTCCACTACAAACTCCTGGCTGCCCTTCTTCTCATGTAGCGTGATGTGTTCCACTCTTAAAGAGCAGCAGCCCACAGTGTCGGCCGTCTCGCCCTCCTCCTTCTCATTGCCCGCTCGTAGGGCCAGCTACACACACACACACACACACACACACACACACACACACACACACACACACACACACACACACACACACACACACACACACACACACACACACACACACACACACACACACACACACACACACACACACACACACACACACACACACACACACACACACACACACACACCAAAGATTGACTGTAGGACTTGCAGTAGCAGGTTTTATTCACAAAGGGGACTAGTACGAACGAAATGCGTCGAACAGCTGTACCTTGTCTATGAAGTAGATGGCCACTCCTCTCTGCCTGGTTTTCATCTCTCGGCTCTTCCAGTCCTCACGGTATAGGCGTCTGATGGTGTCCACCTTCAGCTTGAGCTTACGAGCCATCTCATACTTTTGCCAGTCTTTCTCTCCCTGGGCACAAAGAAGAAAACAGAGGCAGCAAACCAGTGTGTTAAAAAATCCAACACTCAAAAACATTTGTAAGCCCGTTGGCAACCAGGTCAGCTTTATCCATTTGCAACTTTGTTCTGTATGTTTACCGGTAAATAATAGTTTAACTACTCGTTGTAAAATAATCCTCTGATAACTTTATTGAATTATACAGAACGCATTGGGTTTCCACAATCAGCTGTCAGACTTGTCATTTCAATATCAATGTTAGCCACCGTTGTAGAGGAATATTACAGAAATACTGACACCATTAATGTGAAATTAGTGATAATGAAACGACAATGGTTTTAGTTAAGCTGAGGGCTCATAGTGTTCTGCAACATAATGATGTTTTACTGATTCTAAATAAAATACCAACTTGTAATTCTATATAATAAATGGTGATGACACATTTTGATTAAAAACAAGTTTCTACAATTTAAAAAATCTGGGTTTAAACAACTTTTTTCTTAACAAATGTTTAGGTTTTTACGGTAGTCTGCAAATATGGTTAATATAGTCTTTAATGGGATTTTCACGTCTAAATGGTGAAGAAAAAGGCTTAGTACCTTGAGTTTGGAGCTGGGGTTGAGCATGATGTACTTAAAGTTGCCCTGGACGTTCTCCACCCATGATGCCAGCCAGGTCACTGCGTCGTCATGCTGGACCTTCCTCCACTTGTGGCCCTTGGGGGCCTCTGGGATCTTAGAGGCTCTAGGGAAACAACCAAAAGATGAAAAGGCAGCTGTGTATATGAAGAACACAGTGGCCTCTACTAATGGTTACAGTTCACCCATGAGCCACCCACCAGGATGATGTCACAAAGCACAAACTGTCTATACGGCTCAAAAAACATGACAGCGCTTTACGTTAACTTAAATCTTCACCGCAAAACTCCAGACTTTAAGGATGAGACTGAACACAGACTGTTCACAGCAAGGGGGTCCAAACATGTTCAAGAGAGGTGTATAGGACCCTAAATGTCTTTGGGAGATACCACAAGGTCAATAGTCCTACATACTTGCTGCAGTTGATAGTGATGTCCTCTGGTAGAATCCTCTTCTTCAGTTTGCCCATTTTGGGGTGTTCTCCGCGGCCCCGGAAAAGCCCTGGTGGTTCCACTCGGAAGTTCCCGATCTTCTCTCGGTGCCCATCCAGAAGGCAGAAGCCATACTCCTCAGTCAGCTGGATGTTCTCCTCTTTCAAGACCTAATCAAAAGGGCAACAGAATGGCACAATAATCGAAAATAAATAATACCTATATTTATCTAGATATGCAGAATGAAGTATGAATGCAATTTAATAGAAGTACTTGGCTACCAGTTTCTGTTCTTTGGTCATCGCCTTCTTCTCCTCAGACTTTTCCAGGAAGTACTTGTTTATGTGAGAAAAATCACATTTTGACAGCTTGTTGATTTGTTCTCTCTCCTCTTTGGTCATTTCCTGAGGGGGGAAAAGATAATATGGTAATACTGCTAGTATCCTTTCAAAAGTAAAACATTATACCTAGTGAATGTAACTGACCTCTCTCCAGTCGTTGAAGAAGTTCTCCTGGAAGACACTCTTTGTTGTGTACTCATGGTCTAACATTTTGCCATAGAACGTGGCTACCTCCTCGGCAGCCAAACTAAGTTTCATAGGCTTCCCTGTAAATAAAAAAGTTCCCGCAAAACAGAACTAAAAACAGAAAACTCCTGACTAAAACTATGAGTAACATGAATACTTTTTGAGGTCATTTACCATTGTAAACAAAACACACGTTATCGGGTAATGGTTCGTATTCTGGGGGAAAAAGTGGACCTTTGTGTTCCAATGTGGACCATTTCTTCCCGTTGTTGGAATTATCCTCCTCCCACCTGACAAGGGAATGACAATTTTACAAGTTTGGAAAAAATATGTAACTACTCATTAATTAAATGTGAGCACTAGGCACTTTCTTGCGTTTGGTTTCAATTTGAGGTGCTATGGGAAAATACATATTTTGTTGTATGTACAAGGTATTTCCACATCATCAGGTTTGTAAAATGTCATTTGAAATGTCTCGATTCTGGACGGTAGACAGTCACGAATTCTACTTGTCAGTCAATGAAGCATATACACATTTGCATTGCAGATAGTAAAAACTATTCTATGACGACATGTATACCTGGTTATCTATGCAGTTATTAAAAGGATACGTGGCTATACGAATAATCTTGTCTACCAGCTATCGATGAAGTACTTACCAGGTTTGTTTGGGCACATTCTTGTTATTCACAGAAATTCGGTAAAATCGTAAAGGGTAAATTGCGAAACAACTTCTCTTAAAAGTCACTGAGTGATATAATAAATTGGCAAAAACATAGCAAACATGTTTCATTACAGATAAATAATTAATTAATTGCACAAGCTCAAAAGAAATTCATAACAAAACAACGCTTTCAAAGAAAGTACATGTGTGTGCAACCATTAACGCTGTCCCCCTAGAAACTAGTGTTTGCTATAACAGTCCGTCTATAGAAGCAAAAACCACAACGGCCAAGTAGTATGTTGTTAAGCATAACAGCGCCCACTATTGGCTATGTCCGCCTAAATTAAACGTCCAATAGAGCAAAATATACATACCATCATAAAACCGGGTGATTCAAATACAGAATGCAAACTACCTGGCTGACCACCACATTGCAATGGTATACTGGCCAAATAACATTGCATAGATACAGAGAACAAGTGAGCACTAACCATTTCCATTTACTGTCGTCCTCAGTTTTTGCAGCCTTCTTCGCTTTATTTTTTTTTTCTTCCATTTCACCCCCCTTCTTTATTTTCTTATTAGAGTCTTGTCTGTCTGGTTCCCTTTTACGTTTCTTTTCTGCAATTGGCTTTTTGTCATTACCGCTTTTCTTTTTTGCCCTGTCAGTCTTGGTGTTCTCCTTGACATTTTCTTTTTTGACATCACCTGTACGCATACAATCCTTTTTACAAGAATCTTTGCTCTTTTTCGTTTCAGAGTTGCTTTTAGAACTACGGAGAAAAGAAAATAAGACACTGTAAAATGCAAGTCCTAAGTGGAGGAAAAATGAATTTTAAGAATTTCTGTGAGAATGTTTGCAATTACCACCTACCACCAGTTCAGAGACATGACAACGTCAAAAATCATTGCTTATCAAACACCTTGTAAGTGTGTGTGTATATGTATACACACACACACACACACACACACACACACACACACACACACACACACTATGTTACGTTACACATTCTAATAAAATAAGGAACTGTTTTATGTAAGGCTGTGTGTGCTTCCAGGAAAGGAACTACACTTCCTCAGTTAGAAAACACTCCGGATCATGGTAGATTACTAATAAGCACAGGTGGTTGTCAAAGCAATTCATAAAAACAGTACAGTTGTTACTACAAAACCGTGTGGGAAAACCAACCCACCAGTTAGCTGACAGTTCACGCACTTTTTTCTCATCTTTCCGGTGATCTCCTCTTTGGCTACTTTTAGGTTTGTGCTGTATTGAAACAAAAAGTTAGGAAAAGACACAAGACAAAAAGCACCAACCACAATCTTTTCAGCAAAAATAAATATTAAAGATAACTGTATACCTTATGTTTGTCATCCTTTTTTGAATCCACACTTTTCTTCGATTTGTTTTGAGACCTATAGAGAGCAATGCATTTGTCTCTATACAAACTGACGGTTCCAAAATAATCTAATTTTACCACTGTGGCCTACCTTTCTGTATCTGAATGCTCGATTGGTCCGAACAAGTCAATTTCCTGTAACTCCATCTTGGCCCCTCTTCTCTCACCTGATTCTATGACTTTACTTAAACCAGTGTCACTGAAAGACCATAAAAAACTATTACTAACCGACTTCTGGTGTAAATAATTTCAGAATTAGAGAAAAAACATACTTATTTCCCGAAGATGGTGTAATGCCCTGTCAGAGAGACAAAGAAATCCCTTGAATTAACATTTGAATTCTTTTTTATGTTGTTGTGTATAAAAAGTCATTTCAGGTTCACATAGACATTTCAGGTTCCTACCGCATCTGTGGCTTTAGTCTCAATGGTTGCAGCTTTTAAATTCGCTGAACTGATAAAAGAAAAAAACAAGCAGTCTCAAACTCACAAACAAGCCAACTGTGAGGTGCATTGTTCAACAGGATAAATAAACTGATTTGACGAAAAGTTGCCTAATTAAGAAAGTGTCGAAATGTATAAATGTGTCCGAATAATGATCTCTCCATGCTCACCTTGTGATCTTTGGCTCTTGCAGAGGTCTTTGAGATTGTTCACAACTGGAGTGATTCGCCTATTACATCAAATAATACATCAGACAAGTGTGTGTGTGGTGACTAAAGATGGGCCAGCTCACATAAACACTGGCGGTTTTGTTCTCAGATCTCAGAAGTGCCAACATGTGGAAGCGTCGGTTCAATCACGTAAATGTCAATTGTTACCGTGTTCTTCCCAACTGTTACATCAGTCTTGTCGTTTTTCCCATCCTTGCTCTTTTTCCTGTTGGACCACGTCAAAGTGTGATAACACTGGGTTAATAATGACCACACACTTAATTGACAAGCCTTGTCGTTAGGAAAAAGCACCCAGCTTCCCCGAACCAAAACCACCTGTCATTAGGACACCCATCCCTCTTGGAATCGGACGCTGCTCTTTTCCTGCTGGATGTTTGGCCTCCTCCCTGCCCTTTATTGTCTTCCAGTTTCATCGTTCAAGTTGTACTGTAATATTATTAACACAATTATATTGTCCGATATATATTAGACCTGATCAACACGAAGTAGAATTACCGGTACGCATAGTGGTTTTAGAGCAAAAAGCGATTGGTCAATAAGTTAACAGCAACTTATTAACGCGGTCAACACAAACTGGCAAGGTGTTTTGTTTCTGTAAACGAATATTAATCAACATACCAGTGAAATTTGCATTCTTTACCTGTAAGCGGAGTTTTCAACGTAAACCGTGTTAATAAATTACTTGATGAGCACAATCAACACACCTGAAAGTATCCAAAGGTACTTACTGCGCATGCTCACACACAAAGAACGTGACATAAGCATGTATTGTTGTTTCAAAAAGTAAAAAATAAAAATGTCCTATAAATATTTATTTCTCTTACATTTAGTGTACACATTTTTTTACATCTTGGATGTAGGAGCACATATATGTTTCATATGTATTACAGCTATATTCCTTAACTCAAATTTAGTAACATCTCAAAATTGTTGCCTGTTGCATCTGTAATTCAGTTCAGTGATTTATAAGCAATCCGGTTAACCATGCAATCAGACAGCCTATACATAATAGATTTTATTATAGTGTATTTCCCCAAATAAAAACACAAATGTGAGTTGTTGGCAGTTGATGATAGCATATTTATTAAAGCATAACAGTTTGATATGATGACTATATACATGTCAAAAACACTAAGAGTTGTGTGTGTAATGCAATGAAATATTGAACCAACAAAAAATTTGTGGTGTCTTAACCATTCTTTTAGATACATTTTACAAATTAGACATTTAATTTCCAGTTATCATGATAAAAACTAGTACTGTATAACAGCACCATTATATTGACAGAACCAGGAGGCAGTAGTTGAGCATTTTTGTCCAGAAGGCTGCCATAAAATTTACACACACTTTTTGGCATAACCATCACCACTAACAAAATAATCATTTCAATCATTTACAATATAATCAAGAATGAGACATTTTATATTAATGAACAGTGCGAGAATCTAAATCAGGTGAAATAATTCTAACATAAGAATAGGTTTCACAGCTTGACTGTATACCCGAGAAAATATACAAACGTCTTAAAATATTTAAGTTTGCTATCGTATATCCTCAAAAAAATATCGACAACATCAAACGTATATGACCATTGGAGTACAGTGCCCTCCGAAAAAAAGAAGATAAAAAATTAACCTCACCATCAAAAAACTCAAGATTGCTCTCAAGTTGTAATGTAACAAAACGTGTGCTACGAGCACGATATGGAATCCAGTTGGTGCTCTGCCTCGGCCGCCATGGCCGCAGCCTGCAGCTGTTCCGTTTCGGTCTGCAGGGCGCTGGGCGGCATCTGCTTCCTCTCGCTGTGCATGTTGTTCTCATGTCTCTTAAGGTCAGAGGCTTTGGCAAAGGCCTTGGTGCAAGAGCCGCAGACAAAGGGCTTCTCCCCCCTGTGGCGCCTCTCATGGTCCTTCAGGTGGGACTTGTGCTTGAAGGCCTTGTCGCACATTTGACAGCCGAAGGGCCGCTCGTTGCTGTGCACCCGCTCGTGCTTTTTAAGATCGGGCGCTCGTATGAAGGACTTGCCGCACACGTCACAGCGGTAGGGCTTGAAGCCTGTGTGAATCTTCAGGTGCTCCTTGAGATGGGCCTGGGTGGTGAAGGCTTTGCTGCATATCTCGCAGACAAAAGGACGCTCGGCGGAGTGCAGCTTCTCGTGTTTCCGCAACCGATTCTCGTCGACAAAGGTCTTCCCGCAGATCTGGCAGGCCAGCTGTTCCCGATGGCCGTACAGCAGGTATTCAAACTTCATGTCCGTCGTGGCTGTGGTCCACCCGGGAGGCTGCTCGTCTTTCACCTCGCCGATGCTGTCGGCAAATGCCAGAGTGGTGGCGGCGTGGACCGCCAGGTCTTTTGGCTCCGTGTCCATCTGTTCCACGTCCCCGTCGTAGCAGCTCACCTTGTGCACATCTTCATTGGCCAGCTCCTTGAGAATGGCCTCCTGCACTCTCAATGCCGTATTGGGCGATTTGTCCAGGTCGTGATTGCCCGAAGGCTCTTCCACCAGGTCATCGGTGGGAGTGTCGTCATGGTCACCCAGCACCTGCACGTCATTCTCCTGACCCAATGTCGGGTCATCAGAAGGGAGAGCCATTTTGACAATATCAAAGGGAAAAGGTTTGACATTTTCCCCATTCTTTTCTTCAGCGGACATGTCACGCTTCTGTGAACAGAGTTTGTCCAGAAATCGGATTCCAAGTATCTGGCCCGAAGACATCATCAAATTAACATCCTTTTTTTTCACAGCAATCTTGGCAGTGTACATGTAGTTCAAAACCTCCTCAAAGATGTCTGAACGGATGAAGTCAATTTCTATGACTGAAGAGTTGTCGACTTCATGCTTCTTGAACAGCTTCTTGAAGTAGTTGCTGCACGCTGCTAACACACAACGGTGGGCCCTGAACTTCACGTCTTCAACAACCACTGCAATGTCGCAGTGTTCACCCTCCAACCGTTGCTCATTTAGTATTTTCAGGAAGATGGTCTTGTGTTCATCATCCATGTACTTCACATTTTCTGACATCTTGGATTGATAATCTGAAACATTAGACAGAGAGAATGCTGTTAGATATATGTGGATACATTTTTTGCCTAACTCGTCTAATCCTAATATTCTAATACCCAGTAACCACATTGCAAAATAAGAAAGAAATTGAACAGCATCATTGTTGGCTAATACACATAACCGGTATTGTGGGCAGAATAATGGTGGACAGAAAATACAATTTTTTTTTCAGCATTTATGAACAAATCAATAACTGTAGCTTTTAATTTGCATTGGTCAGGAATAAGGGGGCATTTGTTTACCATCAAGTGCAGGCTTTTGTTTTAACAAAACATGAATTATCACCGACCGATGGGGACATATATATATATTTCTGTTACATTATTTCTAAACAGTACTAATAACGCCTATGATTTGAATGGCTTTTATTGTCAACCCAGAAGAACAACCACACATCACATAACGCATCGGTCAAATTATAAACACATGCGTGCTCATCAACAACGTTAACCTCAATCTCGTTTATAACGAATACTTGTACGCGACAACTAGTGTGCGCGCATAGCTACAGGCAGTTTAGATATCAGGGTAGCCGGCTAACTGGCTAGCTAGCCTATTTCGCGAACCTCTAGGTAGCTATTGTTTGCATCCACCTAGACTCATAGTCATGGTTATTCAACGGATCATAAATATGATGTAGATTGGTGTTTAGAACGGTCGTAAAGGGCCATTTATGTCGATGTAAACAACAATAACACACACTCGGTCTCATTCTGAGAGCACGAGAGGCTCGACTATTTAGCCGCAAGCGCGCGAGGAAGCGCCCGTGACACTATCGCGGTAAATGCTCGAGCTGCCATGAACACTCCTGCTCGAGCTTTGGCTGAAACCGTGAGCGCGCGCAGGCATCCTGCTTAAAACATTATGCACTATTCCGGGAACGGATCTGATCCACGAAAAAACGGTTTCTTACCGTCAGTACAATATGTCGTCCCCGTGGGAAAGTCTCCGGCGAGTGTCACGCAATCCAAAAAGAATAATACACTTTGTGTGTGTTGTGTTGTTGGCCTGAGGACGAGCATAAAGGCGGAAGGACGCGCTGCGCCAGCACGCAACTGCAGAATGGGCGACTACGCGCGTACGTACGTACGTAAATTGTGTGGATGCGACTACGCTCGCAGCGTAAGAACAAAACAACAGGCAGAAACCGACCCGGCGACTGAACATGCTTACGCAAATTACTGATAAGAAGTCTCTCTGGAGCGCGAACCTAGGAGGAGCACGCGAGCAGATTTGGGGCGCGAAAGGTACTGTCACGAGCGGGAGGCAAGAGCGCCTTTTACCAGGACGAGAGAGACAAGATAATTAAAGCTACTGGTCCACCGCTGTACAGGTGTGTGTACGCACAGTGTCTCACATCTGGCCGTCTGACCAAGGACCAGTCATTAAAATGGCACATTATAAGCAATAACACATCAAATTGGGATTTTACCACACAATATAGTTTTAAGAATTCGTAAGAAATGTGTTAAAGGTATACTTGACAAGTAATGTTTCTAAATCGTTTATTATACTAATTTAGGTTTTCTGAGGACCCTCACATTTTTGTTATCTCCTTATTCTGACACGTTTTTGTCCCTTCCCGATTTCGTACAGTAGCCTGCATCCCACGATTAGTATAATATGTATTAAGCACTGTTGGTGCCGGTCGGTTTCAGGATGGAAAACCGGATGCTGTTAGAAGTACTGCTGGAGAGCCAGTAGGGGGCACTAATCCCACGGGTCTAAATACGGCACATCAAAGCCAGTGAGCAATTAAGGCAATGTAGCTTTGCATAGGGGAGCGTCTTTTGGATGGGATGTTAAACAGGTGTCTGAACTCTAACATGTGTTCAATAAAAAGCAAATGCAAGAGCAGGATTGTTAACTTACTTCCACAAGCAGAATTTGAACTTCAGACAACAATGACACCACTTTACTTCCAAGATTATTCTGAATGGGCCAGTCCTATATAATCGTCAGGTCGAAAAAATCATGAATATCTGTATTCTAAATGGGAATTGCGTTAATGCAAATTTTCATCTACTTCTATGCAAAAATGAATATTTATGTGAGAAATGAGCAATTGTATAAATTATATCTAATGTCAGGTGTCCTAATATTTTTCTTTAGGCTAGTTAAAAATATATCCATGTGTAAATCATTAATTTATTGTGCTGCACATCTGCAAAATATTAGGATTATTTCATAATTCCATGTTGGTTATAGTTTGTGTTCGTAGTACCATGTCCTAAAGTCTGAGGGAATTAGAATAAAGAAAATAATGCTCATCAACCCGTGGCACAATGTCTCCATCAGCCATCAGATGAGCATTTCACATTTTACTTAATGCTGCGTCAGTCAATTTGTACTGGAGGGAAGCCAAATTCAGTATGCCCTTAAACGTCAAAACGGCCACTGAAATTACATTGCAGAAGCACAGTGACGTGTTGGGGAAAAATCTATAATGAATAACTTCTGCAAGAACAAAATATCCTATAAACTGCTGAGATCATTCAGACAGCTTCCACCATTTCTATTTCAGTGGGCTCTACAAGAAACACATACACAGAGAAATACAGAGAAAAACAGCTATACACCTTCCTTCAGCAGAGCTAACAGGCTGAACACTCATCCAGAACACAACTCAGAAAACCCGGATCAAGAACTGGTTTCGTTCCTCCTCAGCAAGTTACTGGAACTGCCTATCACATCACATTGCCAGTACAAAATACTCCTATCATTTAAATTGTCTCGCTGTCATTTGTCTTGTTTACAATCGTTTTTAGTCTGAGTCAACCAACGTCATTTACCATCCCTGTCTTGTGATTGCCTGACTGAGGGCAGCACCAGGGAATTTTATTTATTATGCTGTTCACACATTTCCTTTCAGTAGGGTTCCTGTTGTAAAAACAAATGTTCAGATAGTTGGGGAAACAAAGAACAATGTAAGAAGAAACAGTGGTGTGACAAGAGTCAATCTAATCTGTTTGTGTTAGTAAAGCCGTTGCCTACCTGTCAACTGCTGTAGAGTTCCCGGCAAAAGAACACATTATATTAGCGACTTACGAAAAAAATAACCTAGATCAGGCAAACATGTATTCATCCTTTTATTTATCACGTGGGAAACACATTAAGTATGGATGGTTTGTATGGGATGGGATCTGAGGCATCATGCTTCCTGAAGCAATGGCTTCAATGACCAAACACATAATGCCTTAGTATTTGTTCTATATAAGACACAACTGATGCTGCATTCACACCCCATTGGATGACACTTTGGGAGGGAGGGGGCAAATGCCACCCATCGAGTGCCACTTTAGGTTCAGTGGGCATAATGCCTCAGCGTGGGACGGCCGTGGACACATGGGCCTTTAAGAAAAAAAGCACACAAACACACATTGCAGGGTAGTACTGGAGGTTGTCATCTGTCCACTCTGGACAGTTTTAAGGCTTAGTAGTGCCACGCAGGAATGAGAGGAGGATTCTGGGTAAAAAATATCATTGTCTGAAATGCCGCTCTATTCAATGAGTACTGCACTTCTTCTGTTATTTCAGATACAACCCAACAAGAAAATAAAGTACACTATGTGAAGACACATTTGAAGAGTTTTGTTGATCAACTCAAAGGTCGCAGTAGTGAAGTTTGTTTTACTGTCCAGTCTAACACACATTTCTACGAGATGTTGCCTCAACGTCCATATATTACCTTGCAATTGTAGGAAAAAGAAATAAACATATCTACAGTTAAAGTAAAAACAACCAAATTATCTTCAAATATATATCCTACTAAGCAAATGAATGTAACAATAATATAGCTACATTAGCTTTGTCGTCTTACAGGCAATACTGTAAATCAGATCAAATTGCATTGGGGATGAATAAGGGACTTGTGGCAAGTTGAATGGCACAGAAATTGATAAATATTGCATGGATAAATATTGTGTGTTCATACACATTCAGCCTTCTATTATTTTTTTTCTTCCTCCGAGTGAACTGTTTGATAATAAATAAAACAATTGCCTACTAGCAATTCCTAAAACTCTCCCCACATACATTCGTCTCCCGCTGAGTGTACAGGTTAAGTTAAACATATATACCGGTACCTATTTCCATATTTCCTAAAATGCATCTGTGTACACCGTTTACAAAAATGCGGATTTGTTCCCTTTTCATGCAATATACATGTTCTGATGAAGGGCTGACCAGTTTTGAAAGAGCTGTGTTTGCCAGTAGTGTTGGTGTGTGAGTGATTGTGGGTGAGGTGTGTCCAGTATGGTTCAAATGGAGTATACTGGATACTGGAGTAGTAGTGGCTTCTACAGTGCAGTGCTGTCCGTTGGCAATGTCAGTATCCTGTTTGCGTCCCGAACTCTGAACAACATCACGGTATGTCGCAGAACCGGGTAATCCGGGTGATTCAAACCTGAAGAGAACAGAGTATTCAAAGAAAACAGAATGCTGAACATTTTTTACATTTGGCGTTCACATCGTATTTTTTAAAAAGTAGGTTAAAAATAAGGAAATGTTTTCTTTTACTGCTGCTGCAAAGGTGAATATTAGAGGCAATGCATGACAGAGGTCATTTGAACCACAGTCAATGCTATTTGAATTACTAGGCAGAAGAAAGCGTTTCCATTTTAACAACCACGTAACAGACATATTCAATCACAGTATCATGCCTGCAAATGAAAAAAAAAATGTAAATGGGTTAATAAACACACTAAACTAAAAGACAGCCTCTGCCAAGCAAGCATTAGCTGCGAAACATGCCTCTACTTCAGCAAATAACCAGGAAGATGAATAGTAATGATGACATCAGATAATTTAGCTAAATAACATACCTTAATTAAACATATCCCTAATTTGATAAAGATGAGGTAAACTCCCAATTTTAAAACAAAAACTCAATGACTCTCTACGCAGTACCAAAATTGGCCAGTAGAGAGCAGTAACCACCAATAAAAAAACAAGTAAATCTACACAAGAAAAAATTTCACATTAACACACCAAACACACAAATTTAAATTGCTTATTGTCAATAACAGTATTAGAAGCTAAAAGGAAAAATCAGATGTTAGCCCCAACAATAACATTTCCATAGTGGACATGGCAGTCACAGAAAGAGGCCAGCCATGGCAGGCTGCACAGACTCCGCCCACACAGCACAGATCAGTGTCTTAGCGTACAGGCCATGGATGAATGTGGAGAGGGAGAGGAATGCTGGGCCAGGCGATGTGAAGCTGGAAGCAGCCCCAGGTTAGTACAGCTAGCTAAGCGTGGAGCCGCCCTACTGAGAAGGCAGTGACTGTAGAGAGCAGGAGCGGCAGGGGATGAGGGGATAGAGGGGGAATAACTCGTCCTGCCAGGGCCAGCCGGCACCAGACAGCACGGCTGACTGACAGACAGACCGTTGTGATCCCCTTACCTGCGGTCACTCTTCGCCCTCCTCAGGTGTGATCTCAGTCTCTTTGTGGACAACTACTTTGGTCACTGACATGTCAGGGTGCTGCTCTTTGGCTTCCTTTATGGCCTGAGCCAGGGCCTAACATCACACCAAACACCCCATGGAGGGACACAGAGATGAAGGTGGAGGGACATGAATCTCAAGGGTTCAACTAGTCACAGTACGTGTACAGCTTCAGGTTATCCTGACCTAACAAGGACCCTACAGAGCAGTCAGGGTTTTCTGTCAGCCTCAAAACTGTACCCATTAGGCAGAATTTACAGCTTAATCACATTGCTATCTGTTCGCAACCTGGTGTTCCCATGTCATAACTAAATAATAATAAACGGACATCTGTCGCAATACGGTGAATACGTGTTCTTGGTTGCTAAATATATGATAAAACAACTGTTAGAAGCAGTATTCAGCCTGACAATGACATCATACAAAAAGTCACAATGTATTTGGCACTAGTTTTGCCAGTTTGTTAACAAACCCAATCTCATGACCCTGCGTGTACCTACAGTATGTTTTGTAGACTAGTTTAGGATGTCTGCTGTTTGAACACATATCATAGTAGCGGAAGCAGAGAAGTCTACATACATTTCATTGAGGACCAACAGATTGCGTTTTATCAGTACACACGGTAACAGAACACACGGTAACAGAACACACGGTAACAGATTACACTGTAACTGAACACACGGTAACAGAACACACGGTAACTGAACACACGGTAACAGTACACACGGTAACAGTACACACGGTAACAGAACACATGCCACGATAACAGTACACATGACAAGATAACAGTGCACACGGTAACAGCACACAGGGTAACAGTGCACAGGGTAACAGTACACACGGTAACAGTACACACGGTAACATTACACACGGTAACAGTACAAACGGTAACAGTACACACGGTAACAGAACACACGATAACAGTAACAGAACACACACGGTAACAGTACACACGGTAACAGTACACAGGGTAACAGTACACAGGGTAACAGTAACATTACACAGGGTAACAGTACACACGGTAACAGTACACAGGGTAACAGTACACACGGTAACAGTACACACGGTAACAGTACACACGGTAACAGAACACACGGTAACAGAACACACTGTAACAGAACACACGGTAACAGAACACACGGTAACAGTACACACGGTAACAGTACACACGGTAACAGTACACACGGTAACAGTACAACAGTAAGGAATCCTAAACCAAATCCTTAAGGGTTCCAGTGTAACTCAAACACTGGTTTGGTGCCACCATCTTATAACACGCCCAATAACTGTGGCTAATGGCTGTACTTAGACACTGCATTGTGTCAGGCCCAAGAATAGCCATTAGCCATGGTATACTGTCATCACACCACAACTACTTGAGCATTATTGTTTAATAAATAAAAACACGAGCAGCTTTCACACAAGTTTGTAAATCCATAATGCCATATTCTATAAGACTTACAATGTAAACCGTATCAGTTTTCTTACCTCATCATGGTCAATATCTGCATCACCCGAGATGACAATTCTCTTCTCGATCCTTGTTTCTGAGATTCCTCCTTTCACAGTCTGGCAAAAAAAATAAAAATTCATTATTTCTTATTTGTTTTGTCTTCTCAGCACTGACTGATCCCAACTAAGCCATTGTGATCCCATACAGTGTGTTGCCATGACCTCATGCCACTACACAGACAAAGCAGTTTGTGAAAGATAGTGGTGCCCCCGTGAGTTGGGGTCTAGTAGTAGTTACCTTGGTGATATGTGTGGTTGTCGTGGTGCTGGTGGTCTCTGAGGTGATTGTCTGGGCGCTCATCAAAATCCCCGCTTCAGGATTAGCGTTAGCGTCGCCCTGTAAGCAGACAGACACAATGCATCATAACTGGTGAGGAAAAACAGTCGCATCCATTAGGCACAAAAGAGAAGAACATTGTCCGAGTACTAGCTTTGAGAAACCCTAATATAAAGCACCTGCGTAAAACACTTTTCTATTGGATTAGAGCGTGGGACTTAACAAGTGTCAGAAAACCTGCTATTCTGTCAGCAGCTTTACCTCCAGTGACTCGTATGTGATGGTTTTAGTTTCGGTTTGTACCACAGGGGGATCCTGGGAAAGCTGTGTGTCAGTCTCCTCAACCACATGGGCCATGTTGAAAGTCAGGACCTCTGAAGACTGCGCACAGATGACATAGATGGAGATGGTAAATACAATGAGTGACAATCAGGTGTTCTCCTCAGATCCACACACACACACACACACACACACACACACACACACACACACACACACACACACACACACACACACACACACACACACACACACACACACACACACACACACACACACACACACACACACACACACACACACACACACACACACACACACACACACACACACTAGACAAGTTCACTGTTGGTTACAGGACATACACACATTTCACTGTTGGTTACAGGACATACACAAGGATACTATTGGTTACAGGACATACACAAGCCTACTAATGGTTACAGGACATACACAAAGTGGTTGTTCCAACAGACATATAGACAAAGTATTATCTAATGTCTACGTTGTGAACAATGAAGGAAAAGAAAATGGAAAGTACTAACTGAATTGTGGAACATATAAAAACAGATAAAAAATGTATGAAATCAAAATGAAATCCCTAAAGCATATTACAATTGTGGAGACTTTGTTGTAATGAATGCAAAAAACTTTCTCACCCAAAAATAAATAATATTGCACATGTGATTAGTTTGCCTGATCAAAGCAGCTACAACACTATACATTATTCTGTTCCCTTTGGACCCCACCAAAGAACTAAGGAAACCAGATTTACACTTCACTCAGCCTGGGTCAAATAAGACAGACCTCATCACACATCCTGTTTGAGATGCCGGCTCCCATTTATTCATTTTGGAAAAGGTTCAATGGGTCAACCAGGAAGGGTTTGTACGTATTTATGAACAATCCCTGTTTGCTTTCACTGAAACTGTCCACGTAATTGAGATTGGCTCTGAACTTAAAACTCAATTAGATGTGTGTCCAAAAAACATGGGAATTATTTCACCACTCATGATTGCCACATAGGAAATCTACAGGAATGAGGTTACAGTGTCGGGAAACGGGTCAAAAGAGAACCTAATGAGAACATGCGCAGTGGTGCTGTGACCACCGACACAGGCTTGTACTGGCATGTAGCACACAGACACACAGACACAGAGACACAGAGACACAGAGACACACAGACACACAGACACACAGACACACACGCACACACACACACACACTCACTCATCTCTCTATAGAGTTTCTCAGCAGATGCAACCTGCAGGTTGCAATCGATCAATCAAATGTATTTTATAAAGCCCTTTTTACAACAAGGTTACAGTATGTAGGGCCTGCCCAGCCGGGGTTAATGATTACCAATGTCAAACCCAGCGGGCAGAAACAGGAACATGTTTCCCCCATCAGTTCTACTGGCTGTTTGGTATTAGTGGGAAAGAGGAGGGGCAAGAGCAGGACTGTGGCGTTGCTTATCCAATGGTAACACAGGCTACGATGGGATACATCGCCTGCTGATAATACAGGACAAGGAGACCAACACTGGGATATTTCTTTGATGCCCCGTGAGGGATATTACTGGGATTCCCGGGATAGATTGAACACACAACGCAAAAGGAATCTGGGAGTCGTGTCTTTTCACAGTTTCATGTTCAGGCGAGGAGGAGCGGAGAGGAAGGTTCTGGTGGTGATTGGGACTAGGGAGAGTTGGGAGTCTCTTTGGGGTGTTACCTCTGAGTGTACCCTAGCCGCGGCTACCTCCCCACTCAGACTCTGCCAGGACGCTGTTGTCGGACAGGGGGGCACAGAGGAGGGAGGCACGAAGCGCCCTTTCCAGACCTCCTCCGAAACTGACTCCTCTGAATCCTCTGACTCGCTCTCCGGGCCTTCCTCATCGCCCGAGCACGGGACTGGAGTTTCCTCGGCCTGCCTGACCGCTTGCCCCACAGCCTCGTCCACGGTAGCCTGGGCGACGGCGGTCAGGACGGACCCAGCAGACGCTATGCTAGCAGCGTCGCTAGTGTCGCTGGCTTCGCTGGGCGTGTCCGAGTCGTCATCGTGCCCGCGTGTACCCATAAACCCGGGCACGGACTGAGACATATCATCCATCATCCCTTCGGATGAGCCAGTCTCTACCTGGTCAGGCTGCTGCTCCGTCTGCTTCTCCATGTTGTCAGACTGGCCGTCTGGTTCTGGCTGGGCCTTGTCCTCGGCCCGCTGTTCTCCGCCCCGGGATGATAACGTCTCTGACTGCAGCACCATCCGCTCCACCGTCTCTGTTGTCTAAGAAAGGAAACAGGATGTGCGTCTCAGTCGGTCTTCATTACACTGAGTGCGAGCTTTACAACACCGTGACGTAGAGAATGACAAAACAAGGACAAAATCCGATGATCTGCTTGCATACGGCAGTAAACTATTTAACACCCGGTGCCCTTTGCATCGCATGACCCAAAAGGTGGAGGCGGACTGCAAAATAAAACATAAAGCCGGGTCAATTTCGACCTAAACAGACGCAGGAGACAATACACGTGTCCTAATAAGCGTGTCCTCGGGGCCGGAAAGACAGACGGGGGAACACGGAGAGCATGGGGCGGATGACAGAAATGGGTGCTTAGATACCAGGAAGCAACAGAGACACAGGGTGATTAAACGCTATCCATCCTGAATAGGTCTCTAATCAAACTGAGCTGATCTCAGAATGACAGTAACAACGCAAACGATGGTCGCATGTGTTCTGTATAGACGTGCATGCACTAGAACTGCATAGAGACATGTGATTGGTTGAGGGGTGGATGATCCAGTACATGAAAGGCCACCTTAAACAGGGCCTGACTATGCGAGGTAGTCCAGCCCCGCATGCTGCTCTGATCTCGGGCCGACTGTAAGAGAGCCGTGAGTTCTGGAGACATCTCCTCAAAGGACGGCTTAGGCTGAGCAGACAGAGAGATGGGAAGAGTCAACAAACACACACACACACACACACACACATACATACACGTACTCACAGAACAGTAGAAGAGAGAGACACACACACAGTAAAAGAGACACACACGCGCATAGCATACACATTCAGTCACCTTCACACACACACACACACACAGTAGAAGAGACACACCAACACACAGTTATATATCCCACACTAGACATCCAAAGAAAATAGACAGATAATGTCCAGAACAGATAATGTCCAGAACAGATAATGTCCAGCCATAACAGGGATCGGATGCAGAGGATTATTCATAAGAGCATTGAGGTGACAAACAGTTGCTAAAAGTGTCATTTTAGAACACTAGTTTCAGACCGGTTTGGGTTAAAATCCACACTAAATTATATGATTGTATATGATCACGTTGAAAAAAACTACACAAAAGGATTGCCACCGGTTTTAAACCATTTGCGATTCATCCATATTTCTATGTTTTAGTACTTAACTCAGAACAATTTATCCTTGGTAGAAACATCTTCCTGTAAAACGACTAAACTAGAGGTGTTATAAATATAGCTCGTCTACGAAAGTAGGCGTCGTCACTTTCAATTCAACATGGCTAGCAAAACGATGGCTCAGTGTTTGGCTTTCACGTTTTCAAAGTGTGACAGAAGAAACAGATGAAAATGACAAGATTCATGTTTTCCTCTTAAGAATAATGCCCAGATTCTCAGCCCAGATCAAGCAGCCGTGAGTTCGGAGAGTGCAAAGCAAGAGAGCGCAAAGAAAAAGATCCGTGACTGAAGCAGTCAGTGGCATTCAAACCATATTCTCCCGCTCACAAAACCATAAGCCAAAGTGGAGCACGGGGAAACGGCTTAAAACCAAACTACATTTTAAATGTACAAATTCAAAGGGGTAAACAAGGGGTAAACAAATGCCAGTGCCCATAAGACAGTGAGTTTGCTCAGGAAAGCAGTGGACAAATTACATCAAAAACTGAGCCGTTGGGGTTAGTGGCCAACGAAAAAGAGCAAATCATACAAAGAAGATACAAGCTCCCGAGCTATTCCCTTGAACATTGAGTCCAAATCGGCGCCAGGTCTGGCCTTGTTGCACTAGAGGACCAGGCGAACAGGGCCAGGACTGGCTGGAGAAGGAGGTCAGGGATCGGGTGGGGATTGGGCATCAGGCGTTTGACGTCAGGTGTCGTGTCATCCTACCACTTTCGAGGGTGACGGAGTTCTGGACAGATAGGACGCCGGGCCTGGACTCAGACGCAGGTCGGCCATTACAGGCTTGGGCATCGTCATGGGAGACTTTGCCTTGGGGGATTGCGGTGACAGGGGGGTGGGAGGCGCAACGGGGCTGGTACTCCTGTCTCCCAGGAGAAATGTCCCCCTCAGCTGCTTCCTGCTGTCAACCGTCGAAGTGTCTCGGCCGTACTGGACGGACACCAGTATCCTGGGCTCAGATGGAGAGGTTGCGTTGACCCGGCTACTAGCGGTCAGGACAGGTGGCGTGCCCTCGGACGGAGAGGGCGTATTGGCCTCCCTAATGGTGATCAGGGGGGGTCCGAACCTCTCCAGAGTCAAAAGCGAAACGGGAGCGTGGGACTCCTCAGACACTGGAATGATCTTCACTATGGCAGCAGACTGGTCCCTGGGGAACGCCGGAGCTGTTGAAATAGGGTCCCCACCCTCTTTGGCCTGCGTTGTCATGGTTAAAATCTTTCCCGTCATTGTGTCGTAGGACTTTCCCAGGGCGTACGTCTTCTCCCTCATCTCCTCAGTCTTGGAGGAGAGTTCCCCGGGGAGGTTTTCATGTGGTTTGCCAAACTCACCGCTGACGCTGGCGAACGCCTCTCCAGCCAATGTGTGAGTTGTGCTCATTAATTCATAGTCAACAACGGTTTTCTTTTCGGTTACATTATGAGGGACATGGCTTACAATTACCCACCCGTCAGAGTCCTATATCCAAGATACATACAAAAACGGAGGTTAGACTGTTCCACTGGGCAAAAGGACCCAAGAAGAGCAATTCTCAAGGCAACAACTTTGAACATAAAGAAACATAGAAGAAGAAGAAGAAGTCATAGACAGTCGATCGAAATATTGCGAATGACAAAATCCAAATAATCCCAGTCTAACTGCACCTATTTAGTAATTAAAACCTAATTGGCATAGCCGGCCCTGACATAACCAAGCGGGCAGAGAACGCGGCTTCTCCCGGTCAGATGTATATTGGACACAGTGAGGGCTGCTTCTGGTTACGTACCACAGTGGTGGTAGTCTCCACGTGGTCCTCCCGGATCTCCTCTCTAGCACTCCCGCCTGCGGCGACGGCACTCCCGACCTCTTTGCTCTACATGAATGAAAAAACTAAGCCTGTCACAAATCAACTAGAATAAAACATATCTTTGCTGCGTCCATGCTTGTGAGGCCGTCATACTATTTCTGGCATCATCACTCACTCCGTTTGATAAGAACGCGTACGATACAGGTCGTATGATACAGGTTGTGCGATACAGGTCGTACGATACAGGTCGTACGATACAGGTCGTACGATACAGGCGATGGGACCGGAGCGTCTCTCCAAACACTGACTCACTGTCGGCCTGATGAAAGAGAGGAGGTGGTCTGGGATATCTAGAAGGGCATTCTCCGCAGACACCATCTCCTTACCATCAGGAGCGTGTACATAAAGAAAGGAACAATAACTGGGTGAGGCGAGAACCGGTTCTTTGTCATACTTTGCACATATCCCCGAAAGTATTGGCAGGAATACGCTGTCATCTACATTAATGAAACAAATACATCATCATTGCCGTCGTCCTGACTATTTACAAACACGCATATGTTAACACACACACACGCGCGCGCGAATGCATATATTAACACACACGCATATATTAACACACACACACAAGAGCACACATACGCTCCCTCGTTCAATCTTTCTTTTGAAGTTTCTACAAGCATTTCCATAGCTGTGGGGGGGATTATCTGAGCCATGTAAAATGCACAGCCGAGCAGGATGTTTGCTTCCTGGAGTCTCTCTCTCCCGCGTCCATTTGGCAAGGTTACAGCGTTGGGATTTATTACTCATTCACAGCCCTGACTGGTAAAAATCCATCAAGCGCCACACTGATGTTACATTGTAAATTATCCACTGGTCCTTTCAACATATTTTCCATTTATATACTTTAACAGTTTATTGTAAACTTTGGATTCCCTGTACAGCCCCAGCAGAATCACTTCCTTTTACCGAGGATTATCGTGTGAATAGGTTGATAATCAGGACCGGGGGAAAGACAGGTAGACGCCATGTAAGAAGAGAGATTATTTGGTAACGTCTGTGTGTACAGTAGTGGGACATTAACCAGACACTTACAGCAACATGCATTATTCAGCAGCTTTTCAGAAAGACGCAGTAGTTGCACCAGTCTACTGATTCTCCACACGGGGGAGGCATCTCAGTCATCTCACATGCAGAAGACTGACTATCTAACAACCTAAGATCACACTGCAGAAGACTCACTATCTAACCACCTGAGATCACACTGCAGAAGACTCACTATCTAACCACCTGAGATCACACTGCAGAAGACTCACTATCTAACCACCTGAGATCACACTGCAGAAGACTCACTATCTAACCACCTGAGATCACAATGCAGAAGACTCACTATCTAACCACCTAAGATCACACTGCAGAAGCCTCACTATCTAACCACCTGAGATCACACTGCAGAAGACTCACTATCTAACCACCTGAGATCACACTGCAGAAGACTCACTATCTAACCACCTGAGATCACACTGCAGAAGACTCACTATCTAACCACCTGAGATCACACTGCAGAAGACTCACTATCTAACCACCTGAGATCACACTGCAGAAGACTCACTATCTAACCACCTGAGATCACACTGCAGAAGACTCACTATCTAACCACCTGAGATCACACTGCAGAAGACTCACTATCTAACCACCTGAGATCACACTGCAGAAGACTCACTATCTAACCACCTGAGATCACACTGCAGAAGACTCACTATCTAACCACCTGAGATCACACTGCAGAAGACTCACTATCTAACCACCTGAGATCACACTGCAGAAGACTCACTATCTAACCACCTGAGATCACACTGCAGAAGACTCACTATCTAACCACCTAAGATCACACTGCAGAAGACTCACTATCTAACCACCTGAGATCACACTGCAGAAGACTCACTATCTAACCACCTGAGATCACACTGCAGAAGACTCACTATCTAACCACCTAAGATCACACTGCAGAAGACTCACTATCTAACCACCTGAGATCACACTGCAGAAGACTCACTATCTAACCACCTGAGATCACACTGCAGAAGACTCACTATCTAACCACCTGAGATCACACTGCAGAAGACTCACTATCTAACCACCTGAGATCACACTGCAGAAGACTCACTATCTAACCACCTGAGATCACACTGCAGAAGACTCACTATCTAACCACCTGAGATCACACTGCAGAAGACTCACTATCTAACCACCTAAGATCACACTGCAGAAGACTCACTATCTAACCACCTAAGATCACACTGCAGAAGACTCACTATCTAACCACCTGAGATCACACTGCAGAAGACTCACTATCTAACCACCTGAGATCACACTGCAGAAGACTCACTAACCACCTGAGATCACACTGCAGAAGACTCACTATCTAACCACCTGAGATCACACTGCAGAAGACTCACTATCTAACCACCTGAGATCACACTGCAGAAGACACATCCCAAGATTCTCGCTGACTCCACCCTGATCAATATCTGTTTCAGATATTCTTGTGCGGCAGGCATAGGGCAGTCATAAACAAAGAGGTCCTGGCATCAGAACAGTTATTTCGCCTCCTAACTGAAAACTACTGTAAATCTGTTCATATTATTTATTTACCCCAGCAGAGCAGTTATCTCCAATAATAGGCTTACCATCCATATATTCGCCATCACACCAAGTAATATTTTACATGATTCCACTTATCAAGTAGGATTAGAAGTCAGAGCGGAGAAAGAACAAAAGCCTACACATCTGAGGTAACACTCCTGATCCTAAGGAAAGCTCCAGGCTCCATGTACTCCTCACTCTCTAACAAAAAAGAAACTCCGGGCACCTCTAGACATGGATCGTCGTCGAGCTCCAGGGGTTCAATCATGGGGGCCTCGTGGAGACGTGGCGAGTGTAGGGGGGACGAAGACAACCTCTTCTCCCACTCGGTGAGGCCGGCCTTGTCCACCCCCGTCTCCAGGAAGGTCCTCTTGAGCAGGCTGATGTTAGTGGCATGTTTCAGCATCTCCTCTGGGGAGCCCACTGTGTCCTGAGGAGAGGAAGACATTACTGGTAATTACGGTTCATTCTACCTTTTACATTTTTATTACGGTAAGTGTTTATGGATCTAATATTACTATGGGTTATGTCATGTCAAGACTATAATATAATAACAATCGAAAAGCTAAAAAGCAAGATAGAGACACATTTTGGTCTGCAACAAGTTCAACAAATCGACAACGTTGATTATGTCAATATGGAACAATAGAAATGTCATATATATGACCAAAAAATACAGATGGAAAAAACAGTGGACAGACGTGCCCAACTCAGTTCTCTAAAGACTGTTTTTAGGGAAACTGTGCAAATCCATTGTGTGGCATGGGAACTTTATGATGAATGCACACCTAAAAGAATAAAATGGGTCCATGAGGAGAGAGGTTTATTTTTATTTCTTTAATTTAACCTTTATTTAACCTGGTAGGCCGATTGAGAACAAATTCTCATTTGCAACGGCGCACGCACTCTACCACAGAGCTACACCAACTGCTCCAAGATTGAAGAGGGTTCAGCACAAGTTCAAAAACAAGTGCTCTATTGTGTGCTTTTCAGAGAGTATAAGTTTAGCCATCATGTTTATAGTAGAGCCAGATACCGCATCTAAAATAACTTCTGTCCTTACTTGACACATGCTGCTGCTGTTAAAATCCATTGTAACGGTTTAAGTTCTTGACCTAAATGTCCTCACTATGCGTGTGTACTATTCTCTTCACAGAACAGAGAGAACTGACTCTAACCAAAATTCAAAGAGGAGCGAGAGGCCCCAGTGCACAACTGAGCAAGAGAAGAAATACATCAGAGTGTCTAGTTTGAGAAACATACGCCTCACAGCGCCTCAACTGGCAGCTTTATTAAATAGTACCCTCAAAAAACAGTCCGAACGTCAACCGTTAGTGCCAGTTGTGCTGTACTGTAAATGAAGTGGTGTACATCATAAAACGAGATCTTCAATTTCTTGACAATTTCTCAGATAGAATAGCCTTCATTTCTCAGAACAAGAATAGCCCTCATTTCTCGGAAACAAGAATAGACTGGCAAGTTTCAGAAGAAGAAGCCATTTTGAGCCTGTAATCGAACCCACAATTGCTGATGCTCCAAATACTAAACAACTTAACAAAATGTTAGCCGTGTAAAATTATATACTTGGGATTTGCAAACACAATGTGCCGTTAGAACCCACAATTGATGGTAACAATGTCTACACTGCATTACTGATCAATTGGATGTTATTTTACAGTACAAACACATTTAATTGCTTTCTCCCAAAAAGAAGGACATTTTTAAGCGGCATCAAACTTTCGAACAGTATCCCATATTGAATAAATGAAAGTATTAATTGTCAAATTAATTGAAAAAAAAATTAAGAATGTTGCAGCCCTAAACACCTTTTAAAAAGAAATGAGGTGGTGAATGAGTTTCACGATGCAAATGCAATAGAAAATCAACCACGTATTGTGAGACTCCCACGTTTGCAAATTACCCGTCCCAATCTTTGTGACTGCAGCTTGCCCGCTGCTTAGTGTTGCTAAGTATCATCCTGGCGACAGAATGACAAATTTAATGTCTATTCATTTGATGTACAAACTATGTTTGTATTGTGCTCATATCAAAGGTTCAGTGCAATGAGCTGAATATAATGTCTTAATCTATCCAAAACAGGCAGAACTTGTATTCAAAGGAAAACTCTTTAATTTATTGGCTTGTCTTGTCAAGGTTACTAATGAATACATCATCAATATTCGACAGCAAATCCTGACTTCCACTCGAGTAAAATCATTTGAAAGTTAGGATTTGCCTTGTTCTAAGTATGCATTGGTGCTTAAGGTCATCCCATTGTTCCTGTTCCTAATCATTTAAAAAAGTATCGCCCCAATCTGACGTCTCGTTTGCAACAGACAAACTAAACACCAGATAAATCAATCGTCACATAGTATGTTAGTGAATCAATTAGTAGACACACTAAATCTGTTATTAAAAGCGACTATTATTAACCTACTAAACTCAAGCTGTATTAATCCATAGTAACAGAACCAACTATTATTAACCTACTAAACTCAAGCTGTATTAATCCATAGTAACGGAACCAACTATTATTAACCTACTAAACTCATGCTGTATTAATCCATAGTAACAGAACCAACTATTATTAACCTACTAAACTCAAGCTGTATTAATCCATAGTAACAGAACCAACTATTATTAACCTACTAAACTCATGCTGTATTAATCCATAGTAACAGAACCAACTATTATTAACCTACTAAACTCATGCTGTATTAATCCATAGTAACAGAACCAACTATTATTAACCTACTAAACTCATGCTGTATTAATCCATAGTAACAGAACCAACTATTATTGACCTACTAAACTCATGCTGTATTAATCCATAGTAACAGAACCAACTATTATTAACCTACTAAACTCATGCTGTATTAATCCATAGTAACAGAACCAACTATTATTAACCTACTAAACTCATGTTGTATTAATCCATAGTAACAGAACCAACTACTATTAACCTACTAAACTCAAGCTGTATTAATCCATAGTAACAGAACCAACTATTATTAACCTACTAAACTCATGCTGTATTAATCCATAGTAACAGAACCAACTATTATTAACCTACTAAACTCAAGCTGTATTAATCCATAGTAACAGAACCAACTATTATTAACCTACTAAACTCATGCTGTATTAATCCATAGTAAAAGAACCAACTACTATTAACCTACTAAACTCAAGCTGTATTAATCCATAGTAACAGAACCAACTATTATTAACCTACTAAACTCATGCTGTATTAATCCATAGTAACGGAACCAACTATTATTAACCTACTAAACTCATGCTGTATTAATCCATAGTAACAGAACCAACTATTATTAACCTACTAAACTCAAGCTGTATTAATCCATAGTAACAGAACCAACTATTATTAACCTACTAAACTCATGCTGTATTAATCCATAGTAACAGAACCAACTATTATTAACCTACTAAACTCATGCTGTATTAATCCATAGTAACAGAACCAACTATTATTAACCTACTAAACTCATGCTGTATTAATCCATAGTAACAGAACCAACTATTATTAACCTACTAAACTCATGCTGTATTAATCCATAGTAACAGAACCAACTATTATTAACCTACTAAACTCATGCTGTATTAATCCATAGTAACAGAACCAACTATTATTAACCTACTAAACTCATGCTGTATTAATCCATAGTAACAGAACCAACTACTATTAACCTACTAAACTCATGCTGTATTAATCCATAGTAACAGAACCAACTATTATTAACCTACTAAACTCATGCTGTATTAATCCATAGTAACAGAACCAACTATTATTAACCTACTAAACTCAAGCTGTATTAATCCATAGTAACAGAACCAACTATTATTAACCTACTAAACTCATGCTGTATTAATCCATAGTAAAAGAACCAACTACTATTAACCTACTAAACTCAAGCTGTATTAATCCATAGTAACGGAACCAACTATTATTAACCTACTAAACTCATGCTGTATTAATCCATAGTAACGGAACCAACTATTATTAACCTACTAAACTCATGCTGTATTAATCCATAGTAACAGAACCAACTATTATTAACCTACTAAACTCATGCTGTATTAATCCATAGTAACAGAACCAACTATTATTAACCTACTAAACTAATGCTGTATTAATCCATAGTAACAGAACCAACTATTATTAACCTACTAAACTCATGCTGTATTAATCCATAGTAACGGAACCAACTATTATTAACCTACTAAACTCATGCTGTATTAATCCATAGTAACGGAACCAACTATTATTAACCTACTAAACTCCTGCTGTATTAATCCATAGTAACAGAACCAACTATTATTAACCTACTAAACTCATGCTGTATTAATCCATAGTAACAGAACCAACTATTATTAACCTACTAAACTCATGCTGTATTAATCCATAGTAAAAGAACCAACTACTATTAACCTACTAAACTCAAGCTGTATTAATCCATAGTAACGGAACCAACTATTATTAACCTACTAAACCAACTATTATTAACCTACTAAACTCATGCTGTATTAATCCATAGTAACAGAACCAACTATTATTAACCTACTAAACTCATGCTGTATTAATCCATAGTAACAGAACCAACTATTATTAACCTACTAAACTCATGCTGTATTAATCCATAGTAACAGAACCAACTATTATTAACCTACTAAACTCATGCTGTATTAATCCATAGTAACAGAACCAACTATTATTAACCTACTAAACTCATGCTGTATTAATCCATAGTAACAGAACCAACTATTATTAACCTACTAAACTCATGCTGTATTAATCCATAGTAACAGAACCAACTATTATTAACCTACTAAACTCATGCTGTATTAATCCATAGTAACGGAACCAACTATTATTAACCTACTAAACTCATGCTGTATTAATCCATAGTAACAGAACCAACTATTATTAACCTACTAAACTCATGCTGTATTAATCCATAGTAACAGAACCAACTATTATTAACCTACTAAACTCATGCTGTATTAATCCATAGTAAAAGAACCAACTACTATTAACCTACTAAACTCAAGCTGTATTAATCCATAGTAACGGAACCAACTATTATTAACCTACTAAACTCATGCTGTATTAATCCATAGTAACGGAACCAACTATTATTAACCTACTAAACTCATGCTGTATTAATCCATAGTAACAGAACCAACTATTATTAACCTACTAAACTCATGCTGTATTAATCCATAGTAACAGAACCAACTATTATTAACCTACTAAACTCATGCTGTATTAATCCATAGTAAAAGAACCAACTACTATTAACCTACTAAACTCAAGCTGTATTAATCCATAGTAACGGAACCAACTATTATTAACCTACTAAACTCATGCTGTATTAATCCATAGTAACGGAACCAACTATTATTAACCTACTAAACTCATGCTGTATTAATCCATAGTAACAGAACCAACTATTATTAACCTACTAAACTCATGCTGTATTAATCCATAGTAACAGAACCAACTATTATTAACCTACTAAACTCATGCTGTATTAATCCATAGTAACAGAACCAACTATTATTGACCTACCAAACTCATGCTGTATTAATCCATAGTAACGTTTCAGGTCATTGACCCACATTTCCTCACCATGCACAAACCCACGGCTGCACACAGTACCAACCTCTAACATCAGCGTACTATGTCTGACAAACAGATTCTCCCCCTTTATTCGCCATATTAAACTGTTCTGGAGAGAAAATGACAGTTGTTTAGCGTCCGTGCGACTGTAAGGTCTGAGAGCACGTGTGGAACGTGGAGCCCACAGAGACTCGGTGAAGCACGCCTGACAGGGACGGAACGGGGTCCTCTGACCAGCTGTGGATGAAAGGACACTTTACTCTGTATACCTGTGTCTTTAAGTCGTTCTCGTCCTCCTGGTCCGACTGAAGGCATTGGGGAGTACCAGAAAGAAATGTACAGTTAAAACCCAAAGTCTGTGCTTCGTTCTGAACGTCTATATACGGCACTGTTCAAAGCTCATTAGAGGAACTGTCAAAAAAGCGATGCTTTAGATGAAAAAGCAGACAACCACATATGTTCTAATAGAAACGTGCCATAACATAACACTTAGATGTAAAGACTAGCCACGTCACAAACCTCGGTGGCTGTCAAATCACCGTCGACAGCTGTATCTGTTAGTTCAGTCTGACACAACAACAGGACATCCAATGGAAAAACATCAGAGGAAAGACAAACAGGACTGTTAGCTTGAAGTCGGGAATAACTCAGCATGGCCTAAACAGACAGTTGTTGTTGACAAATGTAGTGAGTGTTTATTTTGTATGAAAAGAAAACAACAACAAGGTGTGTACATAAACATTAATTACACCAACCACTATATAATCATGAGTCCATACATTACAGATGAATCCCACAGCTAGAAGCTCCTGCCGTGGCTTATAATTCATCACAAATTCAATTACAGTTCGTGGTTGGCCTTTTCACAATAAGCATTTAGATTTAACTTTCCACTCATTAACATTTAGCCAAGCTCCATGTCATCAATTTGCACAATAAAAAAAATAACCAAAAAGCCATTTCAATTTCTACATGTGGCCCCGCCTTCCTCAAAACTAAGTTTCCCCTCAGCCAGAATAGAAGGTTCACTGGGCGCATTGCAGTGTTACATTAGTGAGTTATCAGGGCCCTGCCTACCTGACAGAGAGCGTCATGGAGCGTGACTGTGCAGGAAGGCACCCCAGACAATGCTGCTTCTCTACCTCGGTGACACAAAGAGCATCTGGCCCTGGTCTGTCTGAGCTCTACTGGTTGGGCTCTACTGGCTGGGCTCTACTGTCTGGGCTCTACTGGCTGGGCTCTACTGGCTGGGCTCTACTGGCTGGGCTCTACTGGCTGGGCTCTACTGGCTGGGCTCTACTGGCTGGGCTCTACTGGCTGGGCTCTACTGGCTGGGCTCTACTGGCTGGGCTCTACTGGCTGGGCTCTACTGGCTGGGCTCTACTGGCTGGGCTCTACTGGCTGGGCTCTACTGGCTGGGCTCTACTGGCTGGGCTCTACTGGCTGGGCTCTACTGGCTGCTCTACTGGCTGGGCTACTGGCTGCTCTACTGGCTCTACTGGCTGGGCTCTACTGGTTGGGCTCTACTGGTTGGGCTCTACTGGCTGGGCTCTACTGGCTGGGCTCTACTGGCTGGGCTCTACTGGCTGGGCTCTACTGTCTGGGCTCTACTGGTTGGGCTCTACTGGCTGGGCTCTACTGGCTGGGCTCTACTGGCTGGGCTCTACTGGCTGGGCTCTACTGGCTGGGCTCTAATGGCTGGGCTCTACTGGTTGGCTAAATTGAGGTCCAGAATACACAGCTTTGATTTTGAGTGAAATCTGGGGATTATGTCTAAATGTATTAAAGACAAACCTTGTGGGTGGACAGAGGACGATAACGAATAGGATGTGGAGAACTATACCTTTGTGTCATGTCGTATCAGAGAGGTCGGACTCGGCTGAGAGATCTCGGTGGCTCTCGTGGTGTCGTCCTCGTCCTCCGCCTCCACCTGCACCTTCACATCCACCTCTTTCTCCGCCTTTCTCTCCTCCACCTTTTTCTCTGGCGTCACCGTGGCGATGAGGTCACTCATGGCGATGCCTTTCGCCCTTCCGTACAAATCCGAGCCCATCTCTGAAGCGTGCACATAGTTGCACATGCACGCCCACGCACGCACACACGCACGCAGATACCCACACACACATGCACACACACACACACACCCATTGTTTGCCATTAAGGAGTTGTTCTATCGCCTCCAGCTGATATAGTATAACTGCTGTGCAGGTGGCAGGGTGGTTTAATAAGCCACTTATAAAAGCATACTCATCCAAAACAGATTGGACGGATAGAATACGAAAGCGTGCATCGAATTCCATTTCCATTGATAATGACATTATCAACGACGCAGCTTTTCATTCAGATAATTGCCTTCATCTGAAATGAAATCAATATTCCGACATCACACAATATTGTTAAATAATTATGTGGACTGAAATTGGGAATTCATAGTGTCCTACAAGCAGCACTAAATTAAAAGTTACAATCAATATCAACATCAGTTTCAGTCATTGTTGGCTAATAAGCCAATAAGAATGCATGTAACCATTAGGCTCGTCTGAGAAAAAGCAAAGAAAGACTACATATTTTTTCGTTGACAATTATTTGTTTTAAGTTCACAACCACAGCAGATGCTGAAATCCACAAGCCCTGATCGGCTATCCACAGGCAGAAGTAAAGAATTCACATTAGATGGTGAAATCCTTTCGAAATCCACAATCCCGGATAACATGTCATTTTTCAGCGGCTCTGAAAAACATTGCCTTAATGTAGCTTCAGATGTAATCTCATTGTCTAAAAAAACCCGCGAACGCTTTAAATTGATGTCAAAGGCTACCTTCCCTCACTCTAATGACAATGTAAAACCTCCCGCGTCAGGGTCTGAACAAAAGCTAAATTAAACGGTTGTCTGACGCAATGCCATTGAACGAGCTGTTCAATGGAAAGAAAAGTATATTCCATCAATGCCGTAATGACAGCGTGCAAATGCATACCTGCCGATAGCCCAAGTAGGCAAGACACAGCCAATCAGAACAGAAAGATACATCTCCGAACCAACATTAACTCGTTTCGTCGCTTTACATCAGTGCTGGCACAGAAAAGCACTTGAGCTGGGAGAAAAGTGTAATTGCTTGTCGAGTCTCTACGAATCCGGCCCAAATACGCCATCAGTGGCCAAGCTAACACATTTATTCTTTCACTCAATATTTAACCCCCCCCTCCCTCCCCCGCCCAGCTAGGACCGAACAGCTGCGAAGCGAGGGAGGGCCATGATGCGGTCACATGCTTGCCCCACCCCATATCAGCATGAGAGCATGCAGCACAAGCCTGAGTAAAACTGAGGGAGGGAGGTGTCTCTAACCAGGGTCCAACATACCAAACATGTCGGCGTGAGGAGGAGCAGGAGGAGCAGGCAGTGTTGGAGTCATTGACTAGCAGGCGCAGCTAGCTCAAGGCTACATCTACTGTTAGCGTGTAGCGCCAAGAGATACAGTGCATGATATCTACCTGTTGGTTTTGTGCCGTTTAAACTAGCAGGAGGTTTTATTGTCGGGGATTCAGGCTCTGTTTTTAGGGGTGTACTCCTTTTGGGTGAACCTCTATTGGGTGAACTCCTTTTGGGTGTGCTCTCAGGAGCTGAGGAAGATTGAATAAGGTAACATTACGCAGGAAGAGTTGACGTTAACATGACACATGACACTCCTCAAAGCTGAGCATTTGGGAAAAGCAGGGAGAGGATGCTGATGGGTTTATTGTGTAATTATTCAGTAGAACTAGTGTGGATCTAAATATGTTCAGGCCTAAGATGGACTTGGTTCTCAGTGTTCTGGCAAGCCTCTGTTTAGCCTTAGACGTAGAGTAGGTCTACAAGGAACGCTGAAGGCTGGGAAGAGACAGACGATCAGGAGATGAACTTATCACCCCCAATAACGAAGAGTTCAGACAGAAACATCAATGTTGTCTATTCGGTTCAACGATAACGATCAAGTCTGAATGAAATATGGGCACTGAGCATGTCATTTTCAATTGGCATCACTGCCAACCGGCTGAATCCATCTTCCATGTCAGTTAGAGAAATTCTGCCAAAAGAGCTCTTTACCCCGAAATGAGACATCAGCTGGGAACTGCAGCCACAACAACATTTGCATTCAAACTAACTGATATGACAGTGACCGCAGACGAATGCTAGGACAGCTGGCTCACATACCGTATCTCTGGAAGGATACAAATAAAAAAACAATATCAGCGATCAATCTGAGGACAAAGCAAAAGAAAAACAGAGAGTTTGTGCTATTGGGTAAAGATGGCGAACCAACACAATAGGCCCAATGTTTTTCTTTGTGGCAGGAATCCGTCCCGTTAAAAGGGATACAAAATGCGCTCTCTGTCGGCACCCTATTTCGTGCATAGCCACCGTACCTTACACGCATTGAACTATAACAGCTGTTTCCTCTGTGAACTAGCTGGGAGAATAAGGGTTTTCCACCCGTGGCCTGGGAGCGACTGATACAGGCCTGAGAAAGAGCAAAGCAGCTCAGTCTTGAGTTGGGAAGATGAGAAAACAACAGCTAGAGACTATAATGACGCCAGGCGGAATACATTAGCAAACTCACAGCACTGCTGCTCGGAAAGGCTAAGGACTTAAGCTTTCATGTCGACTGGGAAACGTCGGAGCTGTCAAGCAAACGACCACCTTCAAAGATGAGCAACGACCAAACTGGCTCGGTGGAGAATATTAACTAGCACAACGGGCATCGTTTTAAGTATTGTTCAAGAGCACAGTATTGCCGCATGCAATGTGTGTAAAGCACTGACGGGTCGACGGGAACCTGAGTGAATGTCAATGACGGTGCAGACCAAAACAAGTGTGACTGATTGACAAATGTCACTGGAGGTGGGATGGGTTTTACCAGAAATCTGCAGTCTGACTTGATGCACTAAAAGCTACTGAACTCGAAATAGACATGGAGATGGAGAACACAAGAGATTTCTGCTATTGATTCGGACGTTTTTCTTAATTGTCCAGTAGCTAGCATCTTGGCGGGTGGTAAACTGCATGCTTTCAGGCTAACTTCCTCCAAAATAAACTACGGGAAGAATTGTGACAAAATAATACATTTTAAAATACTTCTGAACTACAAACCTCCGTCCAGGCTGCGTGACATGATGTAGCGTTTACTGGTGGAGCGCTCGAACCGGGGCGCCGGGCGAACAATCTGGGCGCTGGCTCGTCGCGTCTGCGCCTGGGTTCTACCGCTGTAGCGGAACTTAGAACCCAGATTCAGGAACTTCTTGGGAGGAGTTTCTGGAGACACCAACCTGGAGGTCAAAAAGGAAAAATAAAAGACGAGACATGAATCTACACTGTAAGAAATTTCCCTGTAGAAAAACAGTAATGTGATGGCAGCAGGGTTGCCAGCTATTCTCTGTAATTTCTACAGAAGGGATACTGTAATTACAATTACAGTTGTTTTCTGTAGAAGTACAAAACAGGTCAATCCTGTTTATCCGATATAATACAGTAAAATGCTGGCAGCAGGGTTGCCAGCTCTTTACTGTCTTCCTACAGTAGCCATCCGTGTTTAGGATGACAGTTGTTTACTGTAGACAAGGTCAGTAAAAAAACAGCTACATACTGTTTTATTCTAAGTCAAAAATACATACTGTTATTCTAAGAAATTAAAGTGCTGCCAGCAAGGTTGCCAGCTCCTTACTGTCATTTCTACAGTAACCAAAAGTATTTAGAAGTACAGTTGTCATCTGTTGCAGTACAACACATATACTGTCAATTTAATAAAATATGCTAACATTTTATGTCATTTTACACAATATGCTAATGTACCAGATGAACAGGTTAAAAAAGACATTCCAAACATGTTAAAAAGAGTTTGATATGATATGATCCATTTATTTAGAATATATGTAAATGAAAAGGACAACAAATTAGATCAGGTAGTTCATAATTATAATCGTACAATTGTACAAACATAATTTCCAAAAGGCAAAACGTCTGGGTTCATTCCCATGGAGCACCTGAACACACCAAAAATACTAGAGTTCATATCTTCAAGTAATTGAGTAGCATCAGTAGCTGGACAATACAAAGAGCAACCTCAACACCTTCACCCCGAGACAGGACAGCCTTGACATTTGTATTGACATGTTAACTCAAATGTAGAAAACAAGCCAAGCCAGCCCTAACATCAGATTAGATGCATATAAGTGTGCGATTTAAAAGATGCAAACTTTTGGATGTTTCTGTTACAATCAGGCAAACCACACTTCAACGTTACATTAGGCACATTTTTGTGAATACGCATATGCCTGACATATGCCTGAATAGTATAGACTCATGTACACAAACATTACAGAACATAATACACGTTTAGCAAAACCGAAAAAAACAAATAGGCTATTAAACAAATCTAGTTCTCAACAAAATGTCCAATGTTTTGCCAAATGCCTCTGTTTGGCCAAATCTAGGAATAGTTTTTTCTGGAATTAAACCACGATTGCCAAAGCTACTGTCTTACTAAATTGTTTCTAATTTCTTTACAATCGAATAACACAGAGATGGACATCATCGCATATTTCTCAAATATTAGTTTAAAGAATCATTATTTCTGTTGCAGATTAATTCGAACCCCCGTTAAAGTCAAACCAATGTAATTATACACACCTGGCGCTTGCATGGAACACGATACAAGCATTCCTTTACCGTTATTCTGGAGTTCGGGCGCACAAGTAATTGCGTTCAGCTGATGATACAGAAACGCTACACATTTACTCAGCACAGCATTGCTTAGAAAATGACGGTTCTTTGTTCATAATGCATATATTTGAACGTAAAAAAAGAAGATTAAAGGCAATACGGAGGCTCACTGAAATACTTTAAAATGTATTTCAGCATTTTTGTTAATCGACGCCCTACCCGTGAGTACCCCAATCCGATCGCGGCTCTCCCGATATATTAGGTCTAAGGACGGACATCAGGGGGCTTGCCCGGAGATCTCCAAGGAAAATGTTGCTATGCGAACTTAATCAGTTCATTAACAGTAGTCATCATGTGTTCACTATAGGTACACTTTATTACTGCTGTGCATGAACATAGCTGTTCCTCAATTTGTGTGTTTCCCACTTGAATGGTTAGCGTATGAGGCAGCTGCTGCTTGCGCTGGGACCTAGGCTTTCGCTTCAATTTTAAAGACGTTATTCTCTAATCGGTTGCATATTATGTCGTGGATATATCCCTCGAATGCATACTGCAGCCCCTTTTGTCTTGCTCTTTCAGATATTTCACCTGTTCGCCAAAAAGGACTAAATATCTCATTGGGAATGTCTGACACCGGTGCATACACACTGCAATAGACGTGCCAGGCTCGAAAGCTTGACAGGCAGGCAACAGTAACTATGGAGGGCGTGGCTTAGCGAAGGGTCAATTGATGTCGTAAAAAAAAGCATTGGCTCAGTAATTTGAAGATGTATCGGATTTGAAGTATCAGATGAGCAACAAAACAACGTCATATGTAGGGAGTGCCATAAACAGGTTACAGCCAGGGGTGGAAACACTTCAAATCTTTTTCACCACCGAAAACTACGGAGTGTGTGAAACTGCGCGAAGTCTGCAGAAGCCGCATGCCATAAACAACCCGAAAAAGATCCAGCCCCGAAAAAATGCTCAATGCAAACCTCATTTTTACGGTGGCCCTTAAGTGCAAAGCACACAAAATATGAGTGCATCCCCCAAATGAACATGCTCCACCAATATAACAAATATTTCCCCAATAATTAACACACCTTCCCCCACACATGAACAAATTACCCCGAAAATGAACACACTCCCCCCGAATACGAGTGAACTCGACTCAATGCGACTCAATTCCCCCAAATACAAAGACACGCTCCCCCACAAGTGAAATGACATTACATTAAGAAGTCCACTAAATGTTGCAAGCATGTATTGCCCTTACTGCCAGCGCAACCGCACCTAAAATAGACTAATAATTATAATGCCGATATTATTTCCTTATCTAAATATTTTTAGGCACTTTTTAGGGATGTTTATAAAAAACCGTGCGGAACAAGAGTATTTAATTGCGCTAGAATGTAACCATGGTGCCCCCCTCCCCCCAAATACTGATGAAGTTTGATAGTAGGCTGTAGATTTTTTGGGAAAGACAGCAGGAGTCAGGAGAAAACGAATGAAGATAAAAACTCAAAAAATAAGTTTTTTTCTCGGGTTGGTTGGGGGGGCATCATAATGGAATCATGCTTAGTGCACCAAAATGGCTAGCAGCGGTACTGGTTACTGTGGAAAGCATTTAGATCTGCCGAGTTTTTGTAGCGTGCGCATACTAATTTTAATGTTGTGAAACGTTGACAGCATATCTAAGATTATTTCATAAGAATGTCCCTGATTAAAATAAAGAGTAATTAGTGCAATTACATGACTTGCAGAATTGTTTGCACTCATTTTTCTTCCTTCCAAAACCATCAATAACTTCTTATTTCCTGTTAGTGTCTGTGCATCCAATCAGCGACAAGGTGTTGCACCCGCCCTTTCCGTACTGAGTTAATGTAATGTCGTTTCACTTGTGGGGGAGCGTGTCTTTGTATTTGGGGGAATTGTCAACCTTTTTAGGGGGAGTTCACTCGTATTCGGGGGGGAGTGTGTTCATTTTCGGGGTAATTTGTTCATTTGGGGGAAGGTTAGTCGTATTTGAGGGAACGTGTGTTAATTATTGGGGTATTCTTTTTTATATTGGTGGAGCATGTTCATTTGGGGGATGCACTCATATTTTTGTGTGTGTTTTGCACTTGAGGGCCACCGTACATTTTCGGGATATATATCGTATATCGATATCCAGACAAAATATAGCAAAGCCATTGTACAATATCCCTACATGGCTATAACTACTGCTGTGATGACTAATAATTGTTTACAAGTTACCAATTGCAGCCTATTTTCAATATTTTGATACACATGTCTTTATTTGTCTTTTTCTAGTGAATATCCTGCTTTAGAATTTACAGTAGCAGACTGTTTGGATCATTCATGCATGTCATTCCCTTGCCCCGCCTCACATTCTCAGTTGTCTACAGTACAATATTGTAATTCAGGAAAACAGTGTGTTACTGTGGGAAATCGGCTGTATTTTTACAGCAATTTCTTACAGTGTACCTAGTGGTGAAGAAAGTCAAAGGTCAAAGAGCAGAACGTCTCTATCAATGGAGGGACACCGGATGGAAGATTCAGTCACATTGTCCAAGTCAGCATAAAATCATCCAAGACAATGTGCAATAACCATAGATTACATGTTAACTACACGTTAACTCCTCCTGACATGGTGAATGACTACATGTGTAATGGTGTCCAGGTCTCACCTGAAGAAGGTATGGTGCTCCACACAAACCTTCCACAGTCTCTTGGCAGCCCTGTGGTTAGGGAGCTTAAACCCGATCGTGCTTTCAAACTGCTCAAACTGAAATGAAGACAAACTCGTGTCAACGTGAAAAGGGCTTTTCTATTTTGTCTGATTTGCATACTGTCTAAGGTATGTACAGTGTCTTCAGACCAAAAGTATTCAGATGCCTTCACTTTATCCTCATTTTGTTGTGTTATAGACTTATAATATATTTTTTGTCATAAACATGCAATTCCCCAGAGTCTTCCAGCACAATGTGTCTCATGGATCTGAAAAGGCAGACCATATTCCATGACACATTGAGTTCAGATGCATCCAGTGTCCTTTGATTTAACTTAAGATCTTTCTAGAACTGTGGCAAATTCAATTGTTTGGACATGATTTAGAAAGGCACACTCTTAACAGCACATGTCAGAGCAAAAACCAAGCCATGAAATCCACAGAAATCTTTGTAGACCTCAGGGAATTGTGTTGAGGCATAGATCTGGGGAAAGGTTATAAAGATGATACAAGCAAACCCAACACAACTCTAAGCTGGGAACACAGCCAAAAGTGCTTCCACAGAATAGTAAGTAAAGGTTTTGAAAATGTATAGACATGAGACATTTGTATTTCTTTCAATAAATGTGGAAAAATTTTAAAAAGTAAATAGTTTTTTACTGTGTCATCTTCAGACATTTGGTGAAGATTGATAGCACAAAAAAAAGTTTGTTACTTATTATGAATTGAGTGTACAACACAACAACACGTGGAGAAAGTCTAGTTGTCTGAATACACTCCAAAAGGCACGTAGACGAAACAGCGTGCGACATTCAGAACTGCTTTCATGTGATGCAATTTAATTTCAAGCGGGCCTCAGGCTGTTTGGCTTACCTCTCCGGGGCGTATTTTGATGTAGAAATTATTCCTTTTGTAAGAGATCTTGAGGACCTTCGGCCAGGCAAACCTGTTGATACGCAGCCGGTCACGGTAGATCAGAAGGCCACTGGAGCACACACCCAGCATGATCTCGACACCCTCAGAGTCCTGGAAAAAAAACAGTTGGTTTGGGGTCTGCAACATGACACAAAGTTAAATAAACTTTGTGAATTCCCAAAACTCTGGCAAATTAGGATTTCTGAAAAAAAACAGAACCTGGGAGCATTTCTACTCTACTTTTGAGTCTAACCTTGACGTCTGTTGATTCTGGCTTTAGTCAACTAACTTCTTGGTTGTTATTCTTCGCTTACTGTCAACAGGGCTACTCAACTCCACACCTGAAGGGCCGAACCGCCTCAAGTTATTTAGCCTATTTCGTTGTCACTCAAAGGCCGAAATACTTTGAAGTGTTTTGAAAATGTGGGCTTGGAGCGTTTATCACTCGTGAGTTCAACCTATTCCTAACATTGTAACAGCAAAGTAGTTGAGTAATGCCAAAACAGGGTGATAAAAAAGGATGGAAAATATGTCACCATGTTTTCTAGGGTATAAGTCGAAGACAGCAACACAGCAAGACAATTACAAATAATTGCCCAACGACGGATTAAAATGTGCTAGGTAAAAAAACGAAAAATTAAAACATCACGAGAGCTGTAATGTCGAAGGGACATAATTTCACAAACCGCCGCCAAACCAGGAACTCATGAGAAAAGACAATTAACTGCAGTAAATTATCAGAAACCAATCATTTATCTAAAAACACCTTCTTCCTAGCTCCCTATTTCCCTAATGATCTGTCTGGCTTTGAAGCCAGGAGCACGTTTTGGTCTCTTTCTTAGTTATCTAACATGTCCATCTGCTCACAGCCTTCTCATCTTTATTGCACTGATCCAATTTATCTGTCCAGGTACCAGCCCGCCTAACGATGAGCTTTAGAATATTGTTTTAACCTGTCACATCCCAATCAGTGCAGATGAACTTCGAGAGAATATGTGTGGCTGATTTCTCAATGCATTCAAGAGCCAATTTACAGATGATACAGATGTTCTGGGGTGACAGTAACAGGCCGCACCTTACAGTGTGTGGATTATGGAGTTATGGGTCGGTGGGTTGAAGGGAGGGGGGTCAACCAGGGGAGGTAATATCCAACACCTCACAACAGTCATCTCAGGAACTACAACTACAGCCGTCCACAATGTCAGCTCTAAATGGATGCAAGCCAACACACTGGCCCGAACGGATGACTGGACTCTTACAGTCCATGGCCGTGCACAAAGACAAGGGAATTCGATCACGGACACATGTGACACACATGTAACACACATGTAACACACATGTAACTAGTGAAACACACAAACAAAATGCAAGCCTTACCTCGCCCTTAGCTGGAGACAAGCACTGAAACAGGCTCCCTACCAACTAGGCCGATCGGTAAGAAAGAAAAAAAAAGAAAAACAGGCTGTTCTGACCAAATGCAGGGTTTCCATGGTTTCCATGCAATCAGTGAGCCTGTTATGCATGTTATTATCGGCTGTATTTGGAAATTCTCAAATTACGTCGAAACACTTTTCACCTCGGCACGAAGCTAGCTGTTGTTTCTTTTAGATGTCAAATAATTGGAAGCTTCAGTCGTAGCACAGAAATGTGTACAATCAAACGATGTGTCTGATTGTCCTCAGGGTGCAGTTCTAACGCACACTTTAATTTAGGATGTTGTCTGTGTTTCAATTTGCGTTCTTGTAGCATAGCAGAATACATGTTGAGAAACACCCTGTTTACTTTTGGATACAAGAGGAGTTGTGGATAAATGTTTTAGATTTAAGGATGATATGACCCTGTCAAATGAGTTGTTTCTACTCTATTTCTTCAGATGTAAATCCTGACGGACGATGATGTTTCACCTAACAGTGCCTCATCTATTTACATCTATGTCAGTGAATTCGGGATTTCGGTCTTTGCATTGGTACTTAGATAGGTGGTTAGTAAGTGCTAATATAACGAATTCTTGTTGACATTGCAAACAACAGGAACAAACAACGGAAGCAGAAAGTAAAAACCAGAACAACATTTAACACAAAACAAAGAGTCCATTAGCCAGTGATATCCAGGCCATGTACAGTGTGCACACCTCTGACAGACTCAATTCAATCATTAGCCAAGAAGGTCCAATTTGTAACACAAATTTTAGTGATGTCTTTTATTTTCCCACACTTTTTAAGGGGTGGTCGCGGGCAGTGATTCAAACAACAAAGATCAAAATGGCTACTCGAGCAGTTTTGGTTCACCGGTCAGGGAACTGGCAGGACCATGCAGGTCACAATTACGGTGACTAGTTGAAACCAACAGACAGGTAGCATGTGTTTGAGTTAAATCCGGCCCGGGTACCTTGGCATGGTGGAGATCCACTCCGTACATGGACAGCTTCTTCACATTCTCCAGGAAGTGCATCTCTGCCTCAGCAGGTGTCATTCCCCTGTAGATATATACACACGCACAAACACACCAGAGGGCTATGGGGGAGCATTCCAAACCTACTTTGTATCGAAAAGACTGAAAGACACAGACCTGAATTTCTAGACAGACCTAAAGACTAATCTAGAATGACTGATGTGCAGACCGAAGGACAGACACACAGCGTTACTCAATGTTCCAGACAAGTCGTCTCTAAGACATATTTAGACAGATGGACCAACTGACTTGTAATTCTTGTGCAGGTCCATAACCTTCTCCTCCAGCTCCTTCGTCTGATTCGGTGCGAAACGGAACTCGCTGACGTAGTCAATCCCGGACTCCTCTGGGTCGTAGTCCCCCAGCTCTGATTGGACGGTGTATGACCCCAACACTGTGTGAGTGGCGAATGAGCAGGGCAGACGGCCCGACACCACATCATCCCTCAACTGTAGACACAGATAATATCTGGTAGATGAGGGGGGGAAGGGGGCGAGAGAGGAGAGAGGCAGTGAGTGTGGATGAGGTCGGGAGAAAAAAAGAGAATTGGAGTAAGGTAATTGGCAGCCAAGTGCACAAAGCGCAGTAATGAACTGATAAAAAAGATATGTTGTTATTATGCTAATGTGAAGCCCTGATGGCAGACGAAGAAAACTCTCCGAGGTGATCTACATTTACGTATTTGGTGAATACAGAGTGGAGTACCAAACACCCAGCAATACCTCACACGGACACCATGTGGGCCGCACTGTGAAGCTGGAAGTGTAGAAAGTACTACCTTGTAATATCCTCTGAGAGCTGGGCAGGGTCTGGAGGGTAGAACTTCACATTGAATGAAAAATTCCACGCAACTCCTTTTTGGAACGATAAAAACAAACAATTTATTAATAAAGCTACTGAACAGATGGAAAAATGTCAAACTACACAGTTTTTCTTTTTAAACGTACAACCGTATAGGGTTCTTCCGTTTATCCCCATAGCTGTATGGTGCTGTATGGTAGATATCTACCAGGGCAGCGGCACTATTTGAATATCTGTTAAAGAGTCTACCAAAGAACCAAGTCTTCCACAACTTATTTTACATAGCATGCCTGGCACGTGAACAAAGCATGCAGATAAAATATAAAAAACACCCAATTACCAGAATTCCACGCACCTCTGATCTGTTTCTTCATTTCCTTGGATGGATCCAACCAGTTCTGTGAAAGTTTAGAACAGGGTCAAGTTGTTTCTAAAAAAGCATCCACCTAAGTCTACACAGCAAAATCAAAAACTGATGTTCCACCTTTTGGTTTTCAACATCACGGTAAGTAATGCCAAAGTAGTCTTTCTCCAGAAGGTTCAGATGCTCACAGACTTTGTCAAATAGCACATGACCTCTCTCTCGTTTCTGCAGATGAAAGAGAAAAAATTATATTACTGGAAATTGCAGATAGAAGAAAACCAACAAGATTAGTCTACATACTGCAGATAGAGGAGAACCACTTAGATTAGTCTACATACTGCAGATAGAGGAGAACCATTTACATTAGTCTACATACTGCAGATAGAGGAGAACCATTTACATTAGTCTACATACTGCAGATAGAGGAGAATCATTTACATTAGTCTACATACTGCAGATAGAGGAGAATCATTTACATTAGTCTACATACTGCAGATAGAGGAGAACCACTTAGATTAGTCTACATACTGCAGATAGAGGAGAACCACTTAGATTAGTCTACATTCTGCAGATAGAGGAGAACCACTTAGATTAGTCTACATACTGCAGATAGAGGAGAACCATTTACATTAGTCTACATCCTGCAGATAGAGGAGAACCATTTACATTAGTCTACATACTGCAGATAGAGGAGAACCACTTAGATTAGTCTACATACTGCAGATAGAGGAGAATCATTTACATTAGTCTACATACTGCAGATAGAGGAGAACCACTTAGATTAGTCTACATAATGCAGATAGAGGAGAACCACTTAGATTAGTCTACATTCTGCAGATAGAGGAGAACCACTTAGATTAGTCTACATACTGCAGATAGAGGAGAATCATTTACATTAGTCTACATACTGCAGATAGAGGAGAACCACTTAGATTAGTCTACATAATGCAGATAGAGGAGAACCACTTAGATTAGTCTACATTCTGTAGATAGAGGAGAACCACTTAGATTAGTCTACATTCTGCAGATAGAGGAGAACCACTTAGATTAGTCTACATACTGCAGATTGAGGAGAACCATTTACATTAGTCTACATCCTGGAGATAGAGGAGAACCATTTACATTAGTCTACATACTGCAGATAGAGGAGAACCATTTACATTAGTCTACATCCTGCAGATAGAGGAGAACCATTTACATTAGTCTACATTCTGCAGATAGAGGAGAACCACTTAGATTAGTCTACATACTGCAGATAGAGGAGAACCATTTACATTAGTCTACATCCTGCAGATAGAGGAGAACCATTTACATTAGTCTACATTCTGCAGATAGAGGAGAACCACTTAGATTAGTCTACATACTGCAGATAGAGGAGAACCATTTACATTAGTCTACATTCTGTTATTCTTAGAATAATACATTGGACAGCAACTTGCAGTAAGTTACCATTTTTCAAAGATAAAATGAATCCAAATGACACCATCTTTCTGTACTGTGATATGTTCCTGCCTACAGGCCCGGGGCCTTTTAATGATGGATTGAAGGTCCGGAGGGTATCCGTGCACACGCTCACGTGCACACCTGTGCACATACAAACACCTTCCTTTCAGCGTCACTGTGGGTGCCAGTCTCCCTACAATCATTTTCCCCTATCCATTTTCACACATATGGATTGCTGTTTTAATGACTGTTACCCCGTCTGGTCGTGACAAACATTAACCTGAGATGTTCTAATTTCTAGCTCTGAATGATGATGCCTCAAAAGACGAATTCCAGGATCTCAAGCACAACTAATTTAATTCATTAGATTTCGTTCAACTTAAGGACGGTCTTTACTAGAATGACTTAAAGCATAATTTAAGGCGAAGTGCCTTGCTCAAGGGCACAGCAACATATATTATTTACCTTGTTCGGCTCGGGGATTTGAATCAGAAACATTATGGTTCCTAGCCGACCCTCTAACCCTATTCCCAACACATCATAAGTCCTCATTTCTTATTTTCAGTTTCAATGTAATATGGTTCCCTAAATTCCCCAAATGCTTTAGGAGAACTAGCTTTGTAAAACCTGAGATCCACTCTGTAGCACACTATAACCCCTGCAGGTGTCAGACAGTGTCCTGATGTGCCGTGAGAGCCTGTCCCCAGACAATACTCTCTTATCACCAACCAAGACGCAAAACTCCTGTGAGGAAAACAACTCGTCTCCCGTCACCACTTCTTCTAAAAGAACTGTGGGACGAAGTTGGGCAATACGGAATATAGTTATCCAATCTAACCCCTAATTAACAAATGTGTGTAGTTGTTTCTGTAAATTGAGAGACGCACGTGTTGTGAAGGTCTCTGTCTGTTAACGTGAAATGCGGTCGAGTAAATCCCCTTGGTCCCCTTAGGGAATTTCTTGACCACCATTATTAAAAAACACCCATAAGATAAATATAGCTATGTGTATTAGCCAAGCAGCCCTTATACTGCAGGATCATCTGTTTCACCTTATCGTCCCCTTTCCAATCCCCAGAAGCACACACTCCTACAGATTCTTTAATCCAAACAAACAATCTGACAAAAAAACAGCACAAACAGAGATGAAAAACAAACATTGTTTGCTCTATCCATTACTGGGAATGTTGTTGTGGCACTGATGGTGGATTATGGGTAGTCAGGGAAGGTTAGGTTTATTTTTAAATGAAATCCGTTACAGTTACAAGACATTTGCTTAAAATTGTACTATTTTTACTAATATTTTTACCCGTCAGATCCGGAGATATTTAACAAAGAGCTTCGTTTGCTGATCTCACTTATCTGGTCAAGTGTAGTTGCGTTTGCATAACATTGAGTGTGACTGGGTGTGAAGAACGATGGTTTTTAGACAATAAAATTAAAATTCAAACATGCAATTGAGTCTTAACTAGATAGCACACTTAAAAATTTTATTTTACGGTTATCCAAGAAATAATCTGAATATGTTTTCAAAAGTAACTTTCATCCGATGACAATACTTTGCTTATAATGTAACGGGCCACAGTTACAGATTTGCTGTAATCTGTTCCCTCCATCTCTGAGTATAGTTTAGACGGTCAGAGTGAAATTGATGATTCAGACCATGTGATCCAGAAGAGGAGTGGTCTGTGGCAGATATGATAATTATCCTTTTCTCTCTCTCTGTTCTCTCTATCTCCTCCATTGGTTTTGCTCAATCCATCCTATCTCCCCATCCTCTGTCTCTCCTCACTGCCTCCCCCCAAACCCCTCCCCCAGCTCACAGCCAGGGACAAAACCAGTCAATAATCTAGAGCACATTAAGCCCAGGGTCACACCCCTGTTACTACTGTGTCGCGTTGCCATGGCCACCAACTGAATGACCAGGCAACTGGTCACAATGCTTCATCATCTGTTTTTCCATTGGACAGAGCAACTAATCCAACCAGAGGATCAAACTACCCTAAGTACATTGGTCTCCTGTTCTTGGCCGACAGTTTGCTGGAAGCTGCAGCACGAAGCCTGTTTTTAGTGACGAGAACAAGTAGTAAATGTGAAGAACTAGACAGATGTCTACAGACAGACAGATAATGAAGGACCACAGCGTGTTGAAACAGCAGAGTTGATGTCCTGAGGAGATATATCGCTACACTATTAAAAGCAGGCATGAGGTCCATTGAAACACACTTCCATAGTCTTTAATTATGCCGAGATCAGTTACTATTGGACAAGTAGTTTAAGCTTGCTACGCTCTATATTGAACCTAAGACACCTCCTTAGAACAACATTGTCCAGACAATTCCTCCACACAGAGGTGAAACACTGTAGGGGGAGGGTCACTGGTTAAGCGTAATGACCAACTTGAGCAAACTGATTTCATGGGGAAAACTCCGCAAATGACTGCTTGTCTTAAGATAGAAAAAAGAATCAGTGGGTTGGACTTTAATAAATAAAGGTCTACACACACAGCAACCAAATAAACTTCACACTTCCACCAACCCCCCACCTCATCAACCCACCTCCACCACGCAGGTGTAATCAGAGCCATCCAGAAGGGTGATCTTGCACTGCATGTTCCTGTAGCTCCGGAGACTCCGCCCACCACCAGGAGACCTGGACAGCTTACTGGTGGATGACCGGTGAGAAGTCCTATCCTCGTCCACTTGCGATGGGTCAAGCTGATTCCCCTGTGGGACCACGCTTCCCTCCACTCTCTCACCGTTCTGGGGGGAGAGGGGGGGGTGCAAAGGACATTACAAATATAACACTAGAACACTGTGTTGGCGATGGTGAAGTCATATGATCATTAGAATATTATAATATTTATGTCACCAACAGAAGAAATACTTGGCGGGCCAAGTCAATACAATGGAAATGTTTTAACACAAATTCAGTTTATTTGTGATTTTTTTGTATTCCATCGAGCATTCATTTCCTGTATGATGTTAACGGTGCTGTAAAATGGGTGTGGCTAACCTGCTCCTTCCTTACAGGTGTGCTGTGGGCGGCAGCTGGGGGGAAAGAGTGTGCCTGGAGGGGTGGAGCCGAACTGGCCTCCTGCTGGTCCGCACTGGACTCAGAACCTGGTTCTGTCGTCATGACGATTCACCCTGAAACAAATAAATGCACGACATAAGAAAAATCCACAACCAAAACTGGACTGTTAAGAAGTACTTATCAACACCAACCAAAGGAGACTTGCCAGGCAATTGCCAGGAAGCTCATTGTAGGTTATTACCCAATACTTAGGTACCAATAACATATATATTATGATTCTCTCAATTTTAATACACATACATGTTACAGTTTGATACAGTGATTTTGTTGGTTTTTGATTTTCCAAAAAGGGACGAGAGAGACACCAGAAAAATAGTTTTGATCAGTCATTATAAAATAGGTGCTGAAAATGGATTTGTGATCTGAATTAAGTTAAACACACGTTTAGGTGTGGATACAGCAGACGCACATTCATAATTATGTTCAAAGAATGATTTTACATTGCTTTAAAAAAAACAGCAGACTTCAATACAGAGGTATTATCATATTTCCAACCATTGCACATCCAAGTTGACGAGCAGTTCTTCACAAGTCTAAAAAAAGAACCCAGGCAACATACATAGAATATATTATTTCAACAAAAATAAAAGAAACGTATAACTTAACTTGCATAGCGAAATAGTAAAAGTGCCCGCTGCCAACCCTAAACATATTCAGCAGGTATTGAATGAGAAGCACTGGTGAGAGGACGCATTGAGGCATTTGACATTTCAACTTCATGGTTGAAACCAAGGTGAGATTAGAGTGCAAACAGAGCACTGCTTTATAATAGGTTTATTTCAGATTGCAGTGATTCAACTGTAATTAATTAATTGCTGCTCTCCACAGCATGCGTACAGCTTAATGTCTCATTGTGACAGCATTTCAGGGAGTTTGAAATGTTAATACAAAATCCATTCATGTCTTTAAATTATTTTACAAAATTTATGTTAACTGGTTCACTACAAGCTTCAGCTCACTTACGCAACCGTCGGCTTCAAATTAATGCAAGTAATTGTTATCATTTAAATGATTTTACGACCTGAACGCCTAAAAGTAACATCAAACCAAATATAAGAGTTAACTTTAGATAATGTTAAATGTAAGTTGCTCACAATCCTTAAAATCTAGAGAAATATTTTCTTACTTTTGTAATTTATATGTAATACTTACTATGAGAAAGTAAACTTAGATGTTAGTATGTGAACTTTTGCATACATGGCTATATTTGTTTGGCTTTGGTGACAGCACAGAACCCCAGCTGAGACACGCCTGTAGAAACACACACACATACATACATACATACACACACACATACATACATACATACATACATACATACATACATACATACATACATTCACACGACCATCTGGCAACATAAATGCTTTAAGGACATCTGCTAGTCTGTACATTTTGCACATTTTACCCACCATGATCAGCACAACATGAACTGCCATTCATTCTGTAATCAACTTATTCAATTAAGGCTCAGTGTTGCGCAAATGCAGAGAACACATTGACTGTGTGAGGACCAGCAGATACCTCAGACTTGACTGTGTGAGGACCAGCAGATACCTCAGACTTGACTGTGTGAGGACCAGCAGATACCTCAGACTTGACTGTGTGAGGACCAGCAGATACCTCAGACTTGACTGTGTGAGGACCAGCAGATACCTCAGACTTGACTGTGTGAGGACCAGCAGATACCTCAGACTTGACTGTGTGAGGACCAGCAGATACCTCAGACTTGACTGTATGAGGACCAGCAGATACCTCAGACTTGACTGTGTGAGGACCAGCAGATACCTCAGACTTGACTGTGTGAGGACCAGCAGATACCTCAGACTTGACTGTGTGAGGACCAGCAGATACCTCAGACTTGACTGTGTGAGGACCAGCAGATACCTCAGACTTGACTGTGTGAGGACCAGCAGGTACCTCAGACTTGACTGTGTGAGGACCAGCAGATACCTCAGACTTGACTGTGTGAGGACCAGCAGATACCTCAGACTTGACTGTGTGAGGACCAGCAGATACATCAGACTTGACTGTATGAGGACCAGCAGATACCTCAGACTTGACTGTGTGAGGACCAGCAGATACCTCAGACTTGACTGTGTGAGGACCAGCAGGTACCTCCGACTTGGAACTTTCTCTTGTCCAAAATGCTCTCTGTAATATGGTTCAGGGTGCACCTCTGGTCAGGCAGAGGAATGACGGTCTGGCTGTTCGGTCCAAAGAAACGAGCGACCAGGTGCAGGACGGCTACACGGACAGCTCTGACACGGTTTAGTTCAGCGATACATGTTATGGTTCTATCGCGTCAATGATCGGATCACTATCAACTAAAGGACAAATCTAAAGGAAAACATGGACATTTATAAACCTATGAAGTGTAGCTGGAATGGTCAAATCATGCAAAAAAACTATTTTTAAGATGGAGATGTGTGGTATGAATAAAAACACAGTGGAACATTACAATGTGATTGTGGTTTGAATACATTAGCATCACATTACAAGGAGCCAGCAGACCATAAGGATAGAAATCACACTGAATAATAGCCCAACGCTAAACAGGTTCATTAGAATACATACACACCGTATTTATATGACTCACATAGTTTTGGATTTATGTTGATTTTCACATTGTAAAATCCATCCCGATTTACATTTGAGAAAACATTTGCATTCCTGTAAAAAAACAATAGGCATTTCGTTACCTCTCGACAGGACGTGCATAGCAAATTGTTAGGAGAAACTAATTATTTTGTGATGAAGATTGTTTTTGTGCTTGAACAATTTTCACTCAATTATTAGTTAGATTCATATGATTTTCTGAGGTTTAGCTCAAACTCATAAACAATTATAATCTTTTTTTCACAGTCTGTTTTCTCATCTTAAGTGCAATTAGAAGAGATTAATTGAGACGTTTGAACAGGCTCAAACACCATCATTAAAAGTACGCTGAACTGAACAGTAGATTAGAGTTTCTGTTGGTCCGTAAACTATTTTCAGTGTATGGAACCATCTAACATCAAAACGTAACAATGCATAATAATCCTTTAAAATTCAATCTCAATTCTGCTTTTGCAAGATTGCAATGCCTCGGTTTTCTCTCATTTCTCCCTAATTTCTTCTGAAAGCTAAACATATCCCATAGCAGGCAGCTCAGAGGCTGATGGGTAATGACAGGAGTTGCTCTGAGTCCTCTAGGGTTGAGGTCATTCCTGGCACAGCTCCACTGACCTCTGGGTGACAAACAGGACGTGTTCCAATGAATCCTCGGATTCATGGTTTTGTTCCTCCCAGTGTAAAACAAAACAATCCTGGCGAAAATCAATTATGACTCATAAGACGCTAAGGCTTAAGATTTGACACACCAGCTGAATATTCCAAAATGAAGGCCTAAATGAGTGAATAAAATCAGAATTGTGTTTTTTTGTTTTCACTAAGCTTTTGCTACTAATCAGCTTTAAAGGTTTTCTGGTATGGCATCAGTCTAAGTTATTTCGTCTTGTCTCTCTTAATGTACATGTAATGTTAATAACATCCGAATCTCAATCAGATTTATTGCCAAGTCTGTTCACTCTTACAAGCCATGCCTAGCTTAAGTAATGGATACTCATAGTGTGTGTTATACATATCCGAGAAGTTCATGGTAGCCTAATTGAATATAGCTATCTGTCCAACAGCTAGACAAAACGAGAGAGAGAGAACAGATAAACGTGTGGCCAGTGTTGTAGCAGTGTTGGAAAAACTAAACAACAGGGGACTACAGTAAACCGTTCGCCATTTTATGGTAACCACAGCAGTATTATCGGGTAGTGCAGAGTTATACATGGTGGATAAACAAAAACACTAAAATATTCTGTCTCCCAAGAAGTCAGAAAAACCTTTAAAACAATACTATTACATGGAAACTGAAATAATTACAGAAATCAAATGTCACTGTACGATAGTTTTTGCATTTTTTATTGTAATAACTGGAAATATTAACTATTCAAAGCCATCACTAGAAGTTCATTCACTTCTTGGAGAGAAATAAAATCAACTAGACAATGGAGCAAATACTTTAACCAGAATAATTTACTTTCATGGCCACTGAAGCAAGAAAAAAAACGAAATGACCAAAACGGGGAAAAGTCAAGAGAAAACACAAATTCACAGTGATAAACGGTCCTCAGAACACAAGCCCCAGCAAAAAACCTCTGTTTGGACTATCACAGAGACCTGAATAATTAACTCTCTCTCTTTCAGTCTCCTGTCCTGCCTTTCTGTCTGTCTCTCTCTCTCTCTCTCTCTCTCTCTCTGCCTCTGAGTCTCTCTCTCTGCCTCTCAGGCACTTTATCTTTCTGCCCCTACCAATATCCACCCATATCCTCCTCGCTCGCTTGCTCGCTCTGTCTGCTTTTTTTCTCTATCCATTGGGCTCTATAATTAGCAGGGCTGCCAACACAGTCTGGGTTTGGCACAGCTGTGCAGAGAATGCCTTGGTGTGCCGGGTTTCTGTTACACTCAGTCGAGCTAAACGATATTCACTGAGCTTCTCACCGCTCACAGCTGTAATGCAGGCAGCTGTCAAAAAACATGGCCACTCTGACCTTTTCTGACACCCAGCTAACCGTATCCGGAATGTCCTGATCCAACATTGTCCGTCCATCAGTCTGTTCTAGGACCTGTGGGACTCTCCTACAGGGAATATAATCAATCAATAGCCTCTTTTCTAGTCAGAACTGGTCTCAAATTATTTTTGTTTTAAAACACTTCTTCTCCGGTAGATTGAGCTTGTATGACTAAATAGATACATCTATGTCCATTTTCGCATTCCAGACAGATACGGTCAAACGCTCTCAGTATCCTAAAGAACAAGCTATATTTGAACCCAGAAATAGTTTTAAACACAACCCAGTATCACCTTCGACTACGCCACAGATTGTGCCTACTGTTCTCTGACTAGATGTATCTTGAGCCTTTCTTCTTCTACTAGATATCTTTTGAGTCTTTCTTCTTCCATCTCTATTTAAAACCCAGGACATAATACCAGACGTCGTCCTCTTCAAATTGGATTTGATCTTACGCTGGCTTCCTGCACCGTGTGATTCTCCCGCAAACTACTCCTAAAGTATTTAAGTGTCTCCTTCAATCTTATTGCATTGTTTTCTCCCACAGCGCCGCATCTGGCCGCTGTATCTCTCTCTTACACTAATAGAGTGTACGCCTGTGGGCCCCGGCTCTGTCCAGCAAGCTGCTCTAACCAATTACCCAGTTCACTGTCGCAGCTGGTCCTCTTCACCAAAGAGCCTCTCAACTTAACCATCCAGGATCCAGACCGCCGCGGAAACAGGGGAGGAGAGCAACATTATGTGCACTTCTGAAATAACACATTTCCACAAGGAATGTCCTCCCCAGGGCGAGCGGAGGAGCTACTGGGCAGGGAGAATGAGGAGACAGGCAGTGGTTAACACATCTGTGTTGTCACTAAGCTTCCAACAGTAAAAAATAGAACAGAGAGTGGAGGAAGTAGATTGTCGTGCGTCGTATTCCAAATCCCGCAGCGATGGGCGAGGGAGGGTCGTGTGAAAACACACAATGGATATCAGGGAGGTGCTGTCAGACTAACACTGTGACTTCACTATACAACTGCATAAAATGTAAAAGGGTGATCCGCCTTCCTAAGATATACAGTACATGACACTAAATAATGTGAGACTCGTGTTTACTACAAAACCCACAATGCAACGCTCTGTTTTGACAGGCTAAGTGGTATATTAACGAGGTACCGAAAATTGCTTTAAAAACCTGGGTGTTAAAAACGTGCAATGCATTGCTAAGTCTACGGTGATGGAAGTGAGTCTGGTAGCAGAGCAGGGTTGTCAGATGAAACATTTTCCACACAATATCCATTCAAAACTTAAAAAAATCAATGTTCGATTAAAAAAAAAGCTTTTGAGGGAACTAGGAAGACATGAAAACACTGAAGCAGCAAGACTGTAAGGAAAACCTGCTTTATGGTATTTGGAGGAAGAAAGTATATTAACCTATACTTTCTTCATCCGAGCCTGCCCATTCCATCTAATACCAGCTGATTTGGTATTCTGAAGTGCAGGTAATTGCTTTAAAAGCTTTATGAAATGTGATAGTGTGTAATCCCCTGAAGTCATATAAATGTATGGCTGCGGCGAGTTACCGCATATATTAAAGAATTCACAGATAGACCGCTTGGCAGTTGGATAATGCCGATTTTGCCTTGACCTCGGATTGTTCAGTGGTGTCTAAGCCACTCGGTCTTCAGTGCACATGCTGCTGTGGCGTGTGTTCAAATCCTACTTATCGACCTTGCTGCAGAAACTCTCACCACTTTCTTGCACCACTCTTCTGTCAAACAAAGTTTAACTTGCGTGAGAAAAATGTGTCTTCCTTTAAAAGGGTTCTATAGTCCAATGAATGAGGACACACAATGAGTCCATTGATAAAGAATTAGTCCCACACTTAGCTAGAACAATAACATTAAGAGACCATATTAAGAGTCTAAAGACTATCGAAATTAGAATGATTTTTCAATCAACAATACTTGTCCATTTGAAGTCAAAGAGAACAGGCCACTGACACTGTAATAGCAGATTTTTCATGTAGCATAATATTCATGACATATTGATCAGAGCATTGTAACATGCTCAGCTTGCTTGTATGAAATACTCAGAAGGTCTTTCCATATTATCAACTAATGAGAAATGGCATAATTAATTAGGTCCATCCTAGTGCAAGCCTTAGAAAACAACTAGCGAAGATTACACATGTATATTTCAAGCACTTAGCAGACATACACGTACCCAGAGCCACAGGCATTACTACAATCACAAGATGAAAATTATTGAAATGTTCGGTTTTATATCCTAAAACAGAAATGATCTGATCTGCAAACTGAACTCACACTGTTCTTTCTCCGTTGATGTGTGTTGTCATCAAAGCAGCACATGCAATTTGAGGTTCCACTAACACACCTAGATTCCAGTAACACACCAAGATTCCACTAACACACCCAGATTCCAGTAGATACTCCCAGATTTCACCAATACAGCCAGATTCCACATGATGCCCCCAGGTTCCACAAACACATTTGGACAGCCACCGAATGAAGACAATCTGTTCACTGTAGACCAGAGGCTGGGGAACCATACCGGGAAGGCTGGGGAACCAGACTGGGAAGGCTGGGGAAGCAGACCGGGAAGACTGCGGAACCAGACCGGGAAGACTGCGGAACCAGACCGGGAAGTGCGGGGGAACTTTGAAGGGGTTTACTAAATAGTCACAATGCTGACGGAGAACTTACAAAAAAGTAAAATACTTGTTTAGAACATTACATTTCCAACTACTATATTTAGACTTAAAACCTTTTAAACTGCTCAGCCATTACTGCAGAGGTTATTAAGTAAAGGACTGGCCATGTTTAATGAGAAAATGAAACAATTTACACAACATAAATGTTCATGTTGTTTTTTGTAAAAAAAATACATTTTGAGAAATGCACACTTGATTGACAGAAACAGGAAGGAAAGATGTTTTTTTCCGCAAAGTGTACTGTGACTGGATTTACACCATAATGCAGCAGAACACACACCAGATGAGCGGCCTCAACCACTGGACCACTTTTGATCATGGCAAATATCGGTTTCAATGACATTAAATCATCTTGATGACAAAGCGATAGCAGGCGTCTGGATTGACCTTCAGTGTCCCTCTATAAAGTTAATAACAGGCCTGGAGCCAGGCAGCATGACGCTATATATTCAAAGCCTGGTTGTCCATGGTTCGGTACCGATGATGCACAATACACAAACATGTCAATACAACAAGCACCACTTCCCATATTTGCATAAAACATGCATGCCATTGTAAATTAATCTAAATGCTGTAACAGTATATCTGGACTGCATGACGGCAGTCTGAGACCCTTCAAATATCCGAATCAATATTGCAAATTAAAAACAGCTTTATCCCGCTAGATAGAAATCCCCTGTGGTATTAGCGTATGCTCTGGGCCTGCTGCTCTGTGATATGTTCCTCTCACCGTAGCCTAGATGCAGTGATTGAAACACTTGACAGAGGCCAAAAGCCAGTGACCCAGATGCAGCAAGCCTGATTAAACCTGATTAAAGGTCAAATGTGGGGTGTTTAAATTCCTGCTGTTCCATGTATTGTGCAAGTGTATAGGTGAGAAATTAACATTTTATTTTTATACATCTAAACTCCATCCTGAGACAAGGAACTTGTTTGAGGCAAACCTGCATTGGAGCCAGTCATGGAAAAGAACATTGCTCAAGGGCATATCTTTCCCACCTAGTCGGCCTAGCTTTCCAGGATTACGCACAGTGAAATCATCCAGCATTGAGAAAATATAAGATAATGAATGTGGAACAAAACGTAATAAGAGATGAACACAGACTGAAAAGTCCAGACCGAACAGAACCACTGTTCCCCTATAGTGATATATTCACCACCGAATAAAGAACAGCTTAGATACTGTTTTGACTCTTGATTATGGTAGGAGATCGTGTATCTGTGCCATTTTACATCTGCATAGTTGCAGTATGGTTGTGGTACGCTTTAGTCATCATGAAAGCACTTTGAGCCATCCATCATATTAAACGATACATTGAACGATCCACAGATTGACTGTATAGCTTGATACAATGTTTAAACCCCTTCTTGAAATTGAACTGGTCCGGGTGGTTGACAGCGAGCTCTCGTCAGGATAAGGTAAATTGTGCACCTTTTAGTTCAAAGCAGAATCAAAATCTGAATGGACAGGAAAAAGCACAGTCTGTTAACCATCAACGGGCTGGATTGACTGGACATCTGAGGCGTGGTCAACAAAACAATCAACAATGCTGCATCAATAAATGAAGCCATGACAATCACCATGCTAAGGACACACCCTTCCGGTCTGCTTGTTGGAAAGGGAACATGTTTGCATGGACATGAATGAATGGCAAATCACATCTCACGGTGGGCCTATCACATTAAAAGGACAGTGGTATCGTCATACCATGCCATCCGTCTCATATGAAATCAATAACGGTATTTCATTGTGCAGCATTACAGTTATTTGCAAGCTACACAGTTTTAAAACGCATTTCCAGTGCCCCGGTGACGACAGATGACACCAAAACACAGATCTATCCAAAACACCGTTAACCATCTCACACAGTGCGTCATCACATCCTATCTGTCTACAGCACGCGCGCTCACTCGCGTTCTAACTATGACGTATGCGGAACAGACGCCCCCCTCCCTCTCCATGTACTGATCAGCCAAGCCACACCCACCGCATTGCAGGAGCACATCCAGAAACCCGGAGACAGTGTATAACTTCGGGATTGCAAGTCATTGCAACTGTCAGGACGCAGGACCTATAGACAAGTGCACACATTCAAAATCGATGCATCTTATATGCAAGTGCAATGCAGACTAAAGTGTATTCAAAGGAATATAACAACAAACACTTTTCCCAGATCAGCAATAATCCGTGCGTAATGCAATAACTACAGCACACAATATGCATCTCCGACCAAACCCTCTACCTATTTCCTGGAGCACATGAGCACGATTTCGTATCCAGGGGCAAATCTTATTATAAGCTGCAGTAGCCAATGCAGAGATCATGACTTGTATTTTTGTGCGGGATACTGAATAAAAAGAATAGATGAGGAGCACAACGCTCTATTTGTATTTAAATATGTTCTGCGCCGGATTCACCTATACTCATCTACTGTAAATGATGCGGCGCATTTGCAGAGGAAAACATCCGATGATGAAACTACTTTTTCTCTTTTCACAATCAATGTGCAACTGCTGAATTAAAAAAGCATAACACACCTTCTAAGATCAGTAGTTAGTATGGGGTTTACCGGGTATCCAATGTCCTCCAAAATCCGTGTTCCAGGGGTGCAGTTTCTCCTGGCTGTGACGGGTTACACCGGTAAAGTATCCTCTTTATGTCATCCCTCCCACAGCCCGCAGGAGCCAAACTAGCCTGCTACTAGTGCTACACTGAACACCAGGCAGCACGGAATTCTGGGATAGCCAAAGATGCCCACCTCATGACAGGCAAAACACGACCCTCTGAGATGTTTGTCCCACGAGATGGATGATCATGGTATTGAATTATACCATGTGTGCTAAATCCCCCTCATCTGCAGTGGGAAGATGTGAATCACAACAGGACCTATCTCACACTAGAAAGTGACCTTGAGTAATTCACGGGGTATATTCATTCTGACATCTCTGAAATATTCCACTTCTAAACTACATGCGTCTAGATTTACATTTATGTTCACATTAATACAAAACCGTCCTCTATGGCAGTGTGTTTTTGGATCGTAACATGACAATTTAATCATCACACACCCCTGAAATAAGAGCTGGACAATGCACTCTCCTATCATGGCTGTAGGTCGGTAAAATCGTCACAGGTGTCTGAGAACTTTAATTTAGGTTATCTTCTGACAAATAATGCACGAGCAGATCCGTGCATATTGGTGATTTGGCAGCTGTTTCTTGTGTGTATTTTAACTGGTGACCCTTATAGATACCTTGATTTTTAATTGCATTTTAATTGCAAAATGTGCATTGCCAATAACTTCAAATAGCACTACCACCTGGCCAACGAGTGTTCCTTTTGTAAATGTTGTATTTCCATAGCAAGATACCAGTGGTATGTAGGATATCAAACGTGACACATGTGAACATGTGCATACAGGGACCGATCCATTGTCCCCTCTGCGTCACTGTGGCAGACAAGGACACACAAAACCAATAATGTGTGTCTACTGTCGTTATGAATTAGAGAACCCGAATCCGGACCTTCAGTCTGACAGACACTAAGGGGGACCTACTGGGGTTAATCCCATTCAGTCAGTCAGACTGGCATATTTCCATTGGCCATGTCCGTTATTTAAACGATGCTAGCAGAAATGCATTTATGATCAGTGTGGTAGTGAGCTAAAGACCTGCTGGGTGGACTCGGGTGGTGTGATGGTCTAGGCCACAGGCTCCGGTTCACCAGGGGTTCACGTCTGTTTGGCAAAAACTATTCTATAATCACTCACTGTATCTGTCAAATAAAAAGGAAAACACCAATAAAAAATATATATTAAAATGGTGGGTATACTCTGATCAACAGTCGTGGTAGAATAAAGTGCTTTATAATCTCAATGCATTTCTTCCACCTAAAATAAGAAGTGCATTGATTTTCTCACTAGTGCCGTGTAACTGGAGTCCACAGCCCCAGGACTGCATGCATCACACCCTACCGACCGAGCTGCATGGGAGCGGCTCCTTTGATGCAGCGATTTGACTTGTCAAGTGAAGACGTCATATCAACGACCACCCGGGTACCATTCCCAGAAGCCCACTGCACTTTAGTAACGGCCCGCTGATGGATCTGGCCTTGAATTATTTGTTTTGTCCGGGTCTGCCGTCTAACTGTCGTCACATCATCGCGGTCAAAAAGCACTGTGGGTGAAGGGTTGTCTGTTTCCTCACCCCCCTCCCCACCCTCCCCGTGAGATCTTAGACGACACACTATATGCCAGTTTTGAGATGAACGTAACGGGGTGTTGAACGCTTAGCACTCTGATGAACCACCCATATAAGTGGTAACTGGGCGGCGCAGACTCGGCCGTGCCAGCGGTTACATTTCTATGATCAATGTATTTTGGTTCTAGTTGTTCCCGCTCTGTGTGACGCCCCTGTGTTTATTGTGTACACCTGGGTCTCGTTTGCCTGTCGTTATCTCATCTATTCCCTTGTTCCCCTTGTGTCTTTGTTGTTCATCGTGGATGTTAGTGTTGCGGTTTCCTGTCCTGTGTAACGCCTGTTGTTCATTCTAGTTGTGAGTACTCAAGTTTAATAAGTAAGTAATCATTGACGTCCTGGTGCACCTGTGTCCTGCCTGCACCGCACAAAACCGTGACAGTTTGATCACTTTGATGCATTTGAAAGCCAGCCTTAATCCCACTGGCGCTACAAGTGTCTTTACAGTGAGCCAGCATCTCACAAGTCAGACAAATGACCTTAAGTGCGGATATGCGCTGCTCTCCCAAACCTACCGAGCTCAGCAGAGGAGCCAAACCGTAATATCCTGTAAACACCACAGACGGTCGCGTAACCCCTTTGCCTCCAGCCCGTTGCCGTGACATTGCACCAGATACCTCAGCAGGCCCAAGCTTCATACTAATACAGTAATGCTCTCTGCATGCCGATGGAGGACCTCAGTCCCAGAGGCCTCCGGCTCCACGTCTGCCGGCTCACAAGGATTCTGTCATCTGAGTGTCATCGCGTTGAGGGCGCCCGGGCGAGGACACCGAGGTGCAGCGGCATTGCGTTCGTTCGAGCGGAAAAGTTTTTTTAAATGTTTTCGCGTCGGGAAAAACTAAGATTTCTTATTAGCCCCGATAGCCCCTCCCTGCCTCGATGTGTTCTTCAGTTCGGTGCCGATTCAACAAGACCCGGGGCCATCGTGGAGGTGTCAGTCACTCTTGATTTCTCAGGTGTCATTTTGATTGGCTCCCGCCGCTTTATGTCACCGAAGTACTATTCATTACCATACACCTAATTATCAAGTGAAAAACCGGCAAGACGAGGGAGCGTCATTAAACACTCGACTGCTTCTGACGTGCCGAGCGAGTCAATCACGGTTTAATCAGTCAGCGTAATGACTATTCAAGACAAAACTGTCAAAACAAAATGTGAAGGTAAAATTGAGAAGGGACACTAGAGAAGGAGCCATGAATAGGATAAGAACAATTGAGTTAGCTTTTTTTAATCATTTTAAAAGCCAGACAACCACCTGTCTTCCAAAATGTGTTTAGTCTAAGCTGTGACTGTCCATGCGCAACCGTTTGCTGTGTTCCGTGTTAAAGTGGATAAGCCGAAAAGTCGTTTGCACTAGGTGCCTAATTCATGGAAATTTGGTGCAAAGGAGTTTTCTAAGCACAACTAGCAGAACAAATGTAGGCAAATGTAACAGGTGTTGAAAGAAGCATCTCATACAACCTAATGATTGGTTGGTTGCATCTGATACTACTGCATGATTGGTTGGTAGATTAAGCCAATTAAGCTAATGCAGACGATTGGTCTGTCTGTCGTTCTGCAAGAAACCATGGAGAAAAAAAGGACTGTTTTGGTGATATGCAGGTTGGACGGGACAATTAACTAAAGACCACTTTAAGTGCAGGCTTAACGGTCAGCATTTCACAATGTTAGGTTATAGCTAACTCAATTGAACCTTTGGAGAGACAAAAACAGGTGTTCTTCAAATTAGCATGGAAGGCACTCTACTGTCGAATATTGCTGATGAAATCCTTGACGGTGATCTAAATACAGAAATACATAAACCTTCAAGGTACACTTGAAAGATGCGATTCATGTTCCACTTGATCTACTTCTTCTTACCAAATCTCTTTTGTCAGTTTACCAGATATGAACCTCAATAATAGTTAAACATTTTATTTTTAATGTAATTGAAATGTTCCGGTGCACTGTTGAAAACCAGATATACGTTCTTGTTTCATATAACAACACACCTTATGTTTGTCTGAAAAGGCGTAAACTCTACTAACTACAATAGTGCCTTATAGGATTCCACTTTACCTACAGAGACTGCATTGCAGCAGACTCACTGGAAGGGGTCACTGTCAAGGACCTTGGAAAAGTTGATGAGTAAATGTACCCTAACCACCAAGCTATTCTGTTTCTCATCCCGCTTGGTGCTGAGCAAAGACTCTCATGCTTTTCTGTGCATGGATAAGAACGCAATTATGCATAGCCAGGACCAAAACTGAGCTTGCAGACATCTGATCCACCCCAAGGAGTCACTAGAGTGGTACAAGGTGATGCAACCCTGTCCAGCCTGCCTATCACCTACGCTAGATGGTGCTGAGCAAATACACCCACTTTGGGACTACGAAACGTCGCTTGGGGCCTCTGACCGCTCGGGAGTTTCCAATGAGGGGAGGGCCCAAATCAAATTTTGCTTAGGGCTCCCAAAAGACTAGAACCGGCCCTTGCTAGGTAATGTCTTTATTCCAAAGTTAAATCTTTGCTCCCGTGACATAAAAAACGCTCCCCTAAATATTCTAATCATCTTAACTTGGCAGTACCCCACTGGTCAGATATTTAGACTCAGATCACATCTTCCATCATACATTCAAAACATTGAAAAGGAGAAGATGAAAGGCGTTCTAAATTGCGTTATCACTAGCTTTTCTGACAGGCAATTACACCAACCACGCCAGAGACGATGTGACAATTGGTGTGCGGACAAATGAATGGACTCTTCCCTTAGAATATGTCAGCACGACCTTGTGTTCACATAAACAATGCGGTTTGATGCATTTCATATGATTAGCATGACATGCCGTGCCATTGCTGTGCTCCTGATTGTGCCTGCACATCCATCTGGTTCCAGCTGGTTTTTGGCACAGCCCTGGGTTCAACAAAAATGCACGAGGAAATAGACAGGGAGGCCTGGTAAATCAATGTTATGAGGCTGTCCAGATGCAGACTCTCTCCCGGGTCAGTCTCATACATTCTTATATCACACACACTTCCTCCACCACGAGTAGAGACCAAGGAACGATACACACAACATAAAAATGCTCTTATAAATGCGACACAAATTCCATGGCTTGTGTAGTCCGTGCACACAGATGTCCTCTCCATTTCTCAGCAATCATAAACAAGAATGAATCCACATCCAACACGTTCCAGCTGCCCTGAAAGCTGCACGCTCTCCTCGATGCTGTTTCTTCACACCCAGCAAGATCAGTTGACCAAATGGCAAATCCAGGCACAGCCCACGTTGTCCACTCTGATTCAGCAACTGGATTACGGCTAATCTGGATTACCGTATTAAGTCCCCATCTCAACCACTTAGGGTTTAAATTCAAATTAACCTAGTGCCCTACATGACTATTCTCACACAAGAGAAGACAAGCCCTTGGTGGGTTTCCATTGACCAATGCAGGTTTATTCGTGAAAAACCAAGGAGCAAAACATTTTTTCACAAACATGTCGAGGAGACAAGACTGGGTAGCAGGGGGTATTTTTTATTGATCAAATGCATTATCTTTTATTAAGCAGGGTAGTATTTCATGTTGCTTCCTTAGTGCAGCAAATAAAGATTTAGCAAATTAATTATTAATGTTGGAATATAAATGTTTCACATGAAGTGCCACTCCACATCAGATAATTATTAGTTATTTTTTACATTATAATATATATTTTATATAATATATAGAAATTATCTGGAGCTAAGCAGGTTAGAATGCCAGATGCTACTGCAAGTGGAGAGTAAAAAGGAATGAAACCCAAAAGCACCACGGTCTTGAGGTAGACGTTGGGATTTGTAGTGTGACATCTTTCAAATGGGATGTTAAACGGGTGTCCTGACTCTGTGTTCACATAAACATCCCATGATGCTCGTCTAAAAGACAACAATTCCAATATGGCCCAATTACCAACATGACATGTCTCTCCGCAGGGGCCTTGTCAATCTAAACGTACATGCCAGCTAGTAAAGAACTCCCCAGCAAGTAAAGAACATATTCTGGATGTATATATTTAGCAGAGTCCTGATTTACCTGTCCTGTGTCCTAATTGGCTCCCGCCCTGCTCCTACTTTGTCTCAGTGTGCATTTGATTCCGTTTATAATGAATGAATTTTTATGCGCTAAAGGTAATAATAAGGTAATATAAAGGTAATATGAGGTAATATAAAGCTAATAATGAGGTAATATAAAGTTTAAATGCTTCTGCAGAATGCTATGTTAACAGACAACTTCATGGTGTGGAAGTGAGAGCTGTGAATATATATAGTTATATTGAATAAAGTTTTATGCGCTGAGCTGAGTGCTGAGTATTTACATCCAAGTAGGTTTTTCTTAGGATTTATTTTTATATTTATTTAGTGTCTGTTTAACTTGGTGGTTAATTGCATTCAACTGGTACCAGGACTGAATCCTGAAATAAGAGCAGATGACAAAAAGCAAAAACATTTTGGGCCCTTCAGACCAGAATTGAACAGCCCCGCTATGTTGATAAGCACAGGGGAGAATGAAGGAATATGATTATTCCTTTCACCAACTGGTGAAGTGTGAAAGCAACTAGGTCCATAAAACAACATGACGACCAGCGGCAGGTGAGGAGGAGGACGATCTCACTGAAGGGCATTTTTCCTACTTCATCTTTACAGTCTCAGATGCCAAATCAGCCGATACAACCACATCAACACACATAAACAATCACTAGAAATCCAACACACTGTGATTCCACTGAATGTTACTGTGATGACATAATTACGTTTTTTACCTATTGTTATATGGCATATAAAGCAACACCAATCATAATAATTGTTTCCTCTGTCTATCCAGAAAAACGTCAAATCAGGTCAAATTAATATCAAGGGATGTCCAATTCACGTTCACCGGTCTAGTGGAGACGAAGAGGATTGGTAAGCTCTGTAATTATTCAAAAACAGGGCGAGCCCAGACGTCTGCCACAAAGCAGATGCGTGTTCTAATGAACGCCAATGAAACAAAGAGATGACCCAACTGGCTGACAGGGGTGGAATTGTATGGGGAGAGGGTGTATGTGTGTGTGTGTGTGTGTGTGTGTGTGTGGTGTATGGTGGGTGTGTGTATGCGGGTGGTGTCGTCCCATATGTAGACACTGCTGAAAATCAACAATGCATTTACTGTCTGACTTTTTAGAACCTTTTATTTCATTAGAGAGAATTTCTTTCCCCCGATCCCCCAAAGAAACGTGCGAAGACGAGAAATGACGCCTCAGATCTTTTCAGTGAAGCTCTTCCGAAACCCGTCGGTGGAGCGGTGACATATTCACCACGCAGCAGGTGCCACGGATCACAGCAGCAGTTCTTACTATGAGCTGAACAAGTCTCACGCTCACACGCACTGCCTTCATTACAGGCCTTTATCATGCACCTGTTGAAACCACTGGCTGCTCTTCCTCCATAGCAATAACACTGCTTCAGTGTGTGTGGTAATATGAAGGTAATATATGAGATCATATAAAGGTAACATGAGGCAATATAAAGGTAATAATGACGTAATATCAAGGTAATATGAGGTAATATAAAGGTAATATGAGGCAATATAAAGGTAATAATGAGGTAATATACAGATTATAATGAGGTAATATAAAGGTAATAATGAGGTAATATACAGATTATAATGAGGTAATATAAAGGTAATAATGAGGGTAATAATGAGGTAATATACAGATTATAATGAGGTAATATAAAGGTAATATGAGGTAACATAAAGTAATAATAAAGTAATAACGAGGTAATAATGAGGTAATATACAGATTATAATGAGGTAATATAAAGGTAATAATGAGGTAATATACAGATTATAATGAGGTAATATAAAGGTAATATGAGGTCACAAAAAGGTAATAATAAAGTAATAATGAGGTAATAATGAGGTAATATAAAGGTAATATGAGGTAACATAAAGGTAATAATGAGGCAATATGAGGTAATATAAAGGTAATATGAGGTAATATAAAGGTAATAATGAGGTAATATACAGATTATATGAGATAATATAAAGGTAATATGAGGCAATATAAAGGTAATAATGAGGCAATATGAGGTAATATACAGATTATAATGAGGTAATATAAAAATAATAATGAGGTAATATACAGATTACAATGAGGTAATATAAAGGTAATAATGAGGTAATATACAGATTATAATGAGGTAATATAAAGGTAATAATGAGGTAATATACAGATTATAATGAGGTAATATAAAGGTAATTATGAGGTAATATACAGATTATAATGAGGTAATATAAAGGTAATAATGAGGTAATATACAGATTATAATGAGGTAATATAAAGGTAATATGAGGTAACATAAAGGTAATAATAAAGTAATAATGAGGTAATATAAAGGTAATATGAGGTAACATAAAGGTAATAATGAGGCAATATGAGGTAATATAAAGGTAATATGAGGCAATATAAAGGTAATAATAAAGTAATAATGAGGTAATATAAAGGTAATATGAGGTAATATAAAGGTAATATGAGGTAAAATAAAGCTTAAGTGCATCTACAGAATGCTATGTTAACAGACAACTGCATGGTAACTGCATGGTGTGGAAGTGAATGGATGGATAGAGCTATGAATAAGGTGTGCTCTATATTAGATGTGCTGGAACTGGGCCAAAACAACAAACACACACACACACACACACACACAGTTGAACACAATTAATAGTTGCTGCTATGATGTATAGAGCATAGTGCGGTCAGAATATTGTTAACTTTGAAAGACTGCCCGTAATCCGTTGCACTGATTCGATTGTCACATTCCTCATGAGCTAATTAGGATGGTCCAAATGTGATGGGTGGTACTGATCCACGATGGCTTTTGTCTTGGTTCAGGTTTTGCTCCATCCACATCTGTGGTTTGTTCAGACCAGCCACATGGAGGCTGCTAGGTCGACACACCACTGGCAGGTGTAAATAATGTTGTTTTGCCTTGCAACTTACTTTCACCTGCCGCAGGCAAGCAAAACATCCTGACAGATCTGCTGTGGTAACCCACCAACACACACACACACACACACACACACACTCACACACATTTACTGAAGTGATGGAAGACTCGTCTTTGAAGCTTTAACTTCCCTTTCTACCAGGCTGTTTTTAGCACTCCAATATGACTTACAGCGTAATTGCTTTGCTGAGGAAATGGGCTCTGGCAGCATCTCAACCCGCACTTTCAGAATGATAATCTTTAACAATGCCTGAAACCTGAGGAAGTCATTTACAGTGGACGTTACATGAAGATTGGACACACTGTTGGAGTGAAAGCCAATCCAAGCACAACCAGCCAAATACCCCTGGGAGGAGTCCCACCAACAAGAGGACACAGGAAACATAGACAAGGCCCTCAAAAAAATCTGAGAAACCAAGATAAAATGCTGTATGTTTCAAAACAATTCATTAAATCCAAAGAAAGTGCCAAAACAGCTCTACATTTTAAATCCACAAATACTCACACTGCTATAAACAAGGGAAATGTGTGTTTTTGTCAGATCTACAGTATTTGTATTTATTATGGAGACTTGCAATGCAGCTGTTCTAAATTCACATATGAGGTTACATCATTACAGATGCCCTCAAAAGTTTTTCATGCTCACTTCCTGTAACACTATTGGCTGTTTGTTTAAAATCCCCTAAGCAAGGTTTTGATAAGAACAAATTTAGGTGACTAACTGTCAACCTGATCGAAACGATTTAAGCGCCGACACCAATTGTTCGCCTGTCTTGGCTCTTTCAAACACTAATGTTAAAGCCAGGAAAGAGAATGAGGAATATTGACTGAAGGGATGAGCATTTAGACACGGCCGAGTAAGTCAGAAGAAAAGAGCCTTTGAGGCCAAAAATTTCAGACAATGTCAATGAACAAACATGATCAATGATGACCATTATTTCTGATACTGTCTAATACTCATCATATACTCATCCTATAGGTAATGGTCATTAAATACTTTTCCAAACTCTAAAATGATGTTAAGTATATTTAAGCACAGTGAATAAGGGCCCCCGGAATACAGGGCCCCGGGGCCCCAGGGACCAAACGTGGCACCACATGCATTCATAAAAATTGTTCCTGTGGTGTCTGAGATCTGCGTGGGTTAGCCAAACTCAAACCCCTGACCATGTGTGCCAACCAACATTACTCAGTCAAACAGATAGAGATATAAAAAGGGGCTTGTTAGAGCGCCACAGCCTGGTCGATAAGTGTTATGTATTTAATGTATGGTGAGTCTCAGTCAGTACTGTGTTGCAATACAATATAACATACACATAAACATGACTGCTGCTCAGGTGCTGCTTCAATAATAAAACCTTCCGTTCAGTGTAACATGTAACTCTAAAGGACACATCTGGTCATGGCTTGGTGCTAGGGTTGGGACGGCTTTCCTGGTTGTTGCTCGTCGAGACTGTCATGGTTTTAAGTGCTAGTGTTTGTGTGTTTGTTTGTGTGTGCCTGTGTGTGTGTGTGTGTGTGTGTGTGAGAGTGTGTGTTTTAAAGCTAAGATGTTAGGTGAGAGGGAGTTGGTTCGGGAATGCTATGCGCGAGCCTAAGGGAGAGTGCAATGTGAAATTCTATCTACCAATCCTTAAAGGGAAATCATCAGTCCATAACGATCTTACATTCAGAGGCCACTATATATTGCTTTACCAAAAGCAATCAGGAAACCGTACAGAAGTCTTGGCAACAAACCGAATTGGAAGAATGTATATTCACAGAAGTCCTAACAATCTCACACTGCGACCATGCAGAAGCACAGGATCACATAGCCACGGTGTGACAATAACTAATAGAAAAAATATGTCATGCTGAGCTAGAACGTTCACTGTCGTAGCATTTAGACATTAATATTCCTCCAGCCACTGTGGCTGCATAAGAAATATCTGTTCAACAGGCCTGAGTCATACTCGTAATGGAGCACTTTATGACCGGCTGCTGGGAGAGGAACCCCAGTCAGATTTATTCCTGCAGATCGATCGAGAGAACTGGTGAAACAGAAAGGGAGAAATAGAGAAAAGGATATACAGAGTGTGAAGGGAAAGAGAGAAAGAGAAACCAGAGGCAGGTTGGTGAAGGGAAATAATGCCCCGATAAAAAGAGTAGAGAATACAATAAGACATCAAAAAGCCAAAAGAGAGGGAGAGAAAGAGTGGAAAAGACTGAGAGGAGGTTGATGGAGAGAGAAAGAGGAGACAGAAAGAGAGAAAGGAGTCAGAGGAAGGAGACATGGAGAGGGGAGGAGGTGGTCAAATAGGAAGACATGGGGGTGAGAAAGGGAGAAAGAGATGGCGAGACAGAGAGGGGGGAGCCAGAAATAGAGGGACAGCAACAGAGAGAAATGGATGGACAAAAAGATTGATATGTAAGGGAGATACAGATACGACATACAGATAGGGAGTGACAAAGAGTTATAGAATTAAAGATAATGAATGAAAGAGAGGGATAGAGATACTGTGAGAGTTATATTGATCTAAAGATGGAGAATAAGAAATATAGATAGAGTGAGAGCGAGAGAGAGCGAAAGAGTGAATTAGAGAGAGAGTATTAGTGAATGAGGGAGACAGAGAATCAGATCAAATGAATTAAATTGAGTTACACAGAGAATCATAGAGACAGAAAAGGAGAGCGAACCAAAGGTCATGGCAGCAGCTGGACCCCCCACTGATATACACTCACTAGCAATATTACTAGGTACACCTAGTACTTGGTTGAAATCCCCTACACCGACGGAAACAAAACGTTCCCCGGGACAGAGATCCTACAAGTAGTTTGAAATGTTCTCCCGTGACATTTGTCCACGCCGAGACGATAGCATCACACAGTTGACGCAGACTAAATGGCTGTATCTGCTGTGAGCGGACACTTCCATGTCAGTAAACTGACTGACCCCTACTGGTAAAGCCCCTGGGGGGGGGGGGGACATGGGAATGTCCACACTCACAACTATAAGCCGCTCTGGACAAGAGGTTCTGCTTAATGATGTAAATACAAGTAAACAAACAGTACTGAACTCGCAGACAGCTTCCTTTCAACCATTCTGAGAGACTTTGTGCTTGGTGTCGCTTATCCTGCTGGAAGTTACGATGTGGTTAAGTTAAGCAAAACTGTAGCCGTGAAGGGAAGCACAAGGCACCCTTTATGTTTAGATATGGTGTGGCCCTCTGGTTGTTACTCAACGGGTGTTCGGGGACCTAATGTGTGCCAGGATAACAACCGTCAATCTGTGACACCATTGTGCCAGCCTGGTATGGGCATAACAGGTCCGTGAGCATATGCCACTTATGCCAAATCATTACTCTGCCATTAGCATGACGCAACAGGAACCAGACAAGGTTTTTCCGTCCCTCTTTTATCCGGGGCTAGTAACTGAGCGCCGACTGGAGCTGCTTCTTTTTGTTTCTCGCTGATAGAGGAGTGGAACGACTCCTGCAATAGCCCGTTCGTGATAAGAACGCGCGGCGACCTTCTGAAACGCTGTTCTGCACACCACAGTTACACCACGTTATTATCTCATCTGTGGCCTGCCTGCACATCGTTCCTGCCCTTCAACCTCTCGTATTTAGGTGTTTTTGCACCGGGCTGGATGCTTTGTCCCGTTGCATTGTTCTCCACAGAACCGTCTGAACTGTTGAGCGCGAGAGTAGCCGGGCAGGCCAGATGTATCTGAGATATCTCTGTTAGAAAGTAACAGAATGCCTCGACGGCGGTCTGTTCGCTTTATACGTGTCATAGATGGAGCAGCGTAGTGCAGTGAAAGCCATGTGCAGAGTCCAGTAATCCGTTTAAAGAAGGTTTATTTATATGATCAAACACAAAACAAACCGAGTACGGCGAAAAGGAACTAAACTGTGAAATAATAGTGCGCATATATAGCGACTTACACAAAATCTACAAAATCTACAGTTAGTCTTTCCGACCCAATAACACTCACCCTCATATAACTGTGACGTGAAACAAACAATGATCAGCAACCAGGTGACTTCCTAACAATTCCTTTATAGCCCGACTTAATGAACAAATACACAACAGCTGTGACTAATCAACGTGAACCAAAAGTGGTGCACCCGAAACCAGACAGTGCAGTACCCTAACTCACCACTCGTGACAGTACCCCCCACTTAAGGCTAGCTCCCAGATAGCCTCATAAAACAGGGGAGCAAAAGAAAGGACCCAAAGTCAAAAGAATAAAGGGGTGGGAAACCGTGGGGCGGCAGCTTAGCCGGAGGCCGACCAATGTCTTTGGTCCGACCCGGAGGCAACCCGGGACAGCAGTTCCAGCCCTTTTTAGGCCTCTTGGGCGGCGTCGCGTCCGCCATCTTGGGCGGCGTCGCGTCCGCCATCTTGGGCGGCGTCGCGTCCGCCATCTTGGGCGGCGTCGCGTCCGCCATCTTGGGCGGCGCCGCGTCCGCCATCTTGGGCGGCGTCGCGTCCGCCATCTTGGGCCTCATGCTGAGGTGGGAGGAGCCACTCAGGGCACTCCTGCTGAAGTGGGAGGGGCTGGTCCTGGGCCTCACGCTGAGGTGGGAGGAGCCACTCAGGGCACTCCTGCTGAAGTGGGAGGGGCTGGTCCTGGGCCTCACGCTGAGGTGGGAGGGGCCACTCAGGGCACTCACGCTGGAGTGGGAGGGGCTGATCCTGGCCCTCATGCTGAAATGGGAGGAGCCACTTAGGGCACTCACGCTGAAATGGGAGGGGCTGATCCTGGCCCTCATGCTGAGGTAGGAGGCACGACTTCAAAACCTCCTCACGAAACCTCGACTCTCTCTCCATGTCGTCTGGGCCCATCTCCAGTAGGGTGAACCACACCCCCCACCATCTCCTACCCACCTCTGGAGGCTGGTACTCCAGGCCTTCTGGTGGTAACTGGCCACTGGATGTTGGTGGCCGGAAGGGGTCCTCGACCGGTCGGGTCTGGACGGGTAGCTGCAGCTCCAGGACTTTTGCTGGTCCTGGCTGCAGCCCCGGAGCAGTGGGTGGCTGCTGTGGGTGTACTCTCCGCGGTTCTCCCAGGACACCCCGTTAGCTCCCCCCCAAAAATTACTTCGGGGTGCTTCCGGGATGCCCTCTTGCCCTCTCCCTGGAAAGACCGCGGACCCGATGTAACCGGCCGCTTCTCCCACCGCTCCTTGGGGTGACGGTGAGCTTCATCCGACGGGGCGCTATAGCTTGCCCCCCCGCAGAATCCACTCACCGTCCGGCTCTGCTGGCGTTCTTTGTGGCTGATCATTCTGTCATAGATGGAGCGGCGTAGTGCAGTGAAAGCCATGTGCAGAGTCCAGTAATCCGTTTAAAGAAGGTTTATTTATATGATCAAACACAAAACAAACCGAGTACGGCGAAAAGGAACTAAACTGTGAAATAGAAATAATAGTGCGCATATATAGCGACTTACACAACATCTACAAAATCTACAGTTAGTCTTTCCGACCCAATAACACTCACCCTCACATAACTGTGACGTGAAACAAACAACGATCAGCAACCAGGTGACTTCCTAACAATTCCTTTATAGCCCGACTTAATAAACAAATACACAACAGCTGTGACTAATCAACGTGAACCAAAAGTGGTGCACCCGAAACCAGACAGTGCAGTACCCTAACTCACCACTCGTGACAATACGGAAACACGCGATCATGTTTGAAGCGATCCGATTTTGTGAACAGAGTGCTCTATACTCGCTGTGAGTAAATATGAGGCACTTTAAACAACAATAACAGCATGCAAAACAACAACAGGCGGACAGCTATGCAGCATTTCAATAGCTTAGCGTTTGTAGGGCTTGGCTGACTGACATTTGTTGTGGTTAATCCACATCTGTGGGGGGTTCGGAAGATTAAATATCAGGCAAATAGGCCAAAGCAGAACAGGCTGTCCTGAAAAGAACCTCGCCAAATTCAGCTGTGTGTCTTGTCTTTATTTACTTCCTGGTGTAAGAAACTGCCTCTGTCCCTCTTCATGCCAGGGTTGACACTCCCCCTGCCACCTCGGAGTGGCAATTCATCAAGGACAATGTCTTTCACCTGTGTCTGCTCTCACCTGTTTTGTGTTTAGTTCGTTAGTGTCTGCTTATAGTTTGGTCTGTGTCAGTTTTTCAGTGTCGGTCATTGTTTCAGTCCTTTATGTTCAGTGCCTGTCTTGCCTGAATAATTAATAAAGACTTCAGACTGGAAGTATTCTCTGCGCCTGTGTCTATCTCCCGTCATCTGCCAAGGGCAGATCGTGACACCTGGCCTCGGCCAAAGGAAGTGTTCAGTGAAGCATTCTGGCTGTGGTGAAGTCAGACCAATTTAACTTTTGCAAAGGGACAGCAGGCATTTAGAAACATCCCAGGCATTTTGACACTGAGCCACACCAGTTGAGGAGTAGTAGCGTACTGTAGGTCTATAAATATGATCACACTATTTGTTGACCAGTGACAAGAGCAAAACCAACCAGTGCTGTTTTCTTTGTAAGGAACTGCATTTATTTGTACTCACCATTTCAGGTCATTCAGAATTCCGTCCAAGTCGATCCGAAGTGATGTGGGGCGGGGGTGTAATAAAGATCACAAGTCCAACAGTGAATTACATGGAATTTGCCGAATCAATAAGACATGAACAACATGAAAAAATAGACATACAAAAAATACAATTAAGAATCTAAATGTATTAAGTTTTGTATGCTACTAAATCAGTATGTGTGCCAAACTGCAATGAGTACTACGGTCAATGTTTTTGACATGACACACATAGTTAAGGCCAACCATCTGTATAAGACAATTACATTGTTTACATGCTTCCACATCTGCCGAATTAGTGTACTGTCAGAGGTATTATCATAGCCAATACCAAACTAGGATATTAGTCAGTTGCAACAGTAAAGTTTAAAATATGTATTTTTCCCCTCAATAAAGAAGTGAATTTCCCCGATAGCCCATAGAATGTCTTCTCACCCGAGACTGATTAGGGACACATGAATGTTGTTTTTACAAAATTTAATATTGGTTTGATTATAGGTCTTCCCCTCTGAAAATGATTTAGGTGCAGTAGTTTAGACAGTAGCCCAACACAATTGATATTGTACATGGTGCCTTTGCCAAGATATCCGAATTCCATTTACAATTTCATGGGCCACAAATGCATCCATATTGTGGAAAGAAAAAAAACTCTAAAATAAAATAATCGCTATTCATTTCAGAATAACATTATTCATTATTCTTATATTTATTTCATATAATTAACAAAGATGAATGTGACATTATACATGTCTTGATGAAAATACTGATGTATATGTATTGGATCATCTGCGGTCTAAATAAATCTGGGGTACGTGACATGAACAAGTTTGAAAACCACATGAGTTTAGTCCACTACAGGAGGTTGAAATGAATGCTGGTCCAGACCGCACGAAAAAAAAAAAATCCGGACTGGACCAAAAAACACGTCTGAGCGGAGCGTGAAGGAAATTAATTCCAGATGTACTATAGTCAGTCTACTGCAAAACGTTAGGAAAAGTATCCACTACATAATTACCTGCAAAAGTCGTAATCGTATTTGAACTAAAACAATCAATGAAACTGAGATGTATCTTAATTCAAGCGGATAAAATGCAACAGCAAATGGTCATAACGGATGTGGGATATATATATATATACGCAACATCTCCCATAACATATATAATCCGCACAATACATTGGCTACACATCTCAATAGAAACATGTGCAGCTGCAACATGCAGTTATAGGAAAGAATCGTGTGTTGTTTCACAGTGAAACACTATTATAGGTCACTAACTATCAGCAAAACACAAACAGATGTTCTCATGCAGACACCAAAGTACATCCCGCATTTACTATAGTAGTAGGAGACTTCATATGAAGACATGATTACCTGAAACCTGTAGGTGTGTATGTCCTCAAAGCACCAAAAAAATCCCAGGAGACGTATACACCCTTATTTCTGAAATGTCTCGTTGGCGGGACGTCGTAAGCCCAAATCGAGACAACCGAGGGTCTCACACCTGCAAACCATCCGTCCTCCTCTGGTTTCCTCCACAAGCGACAGGAGCTACAACCGAACCCGTCGCTCCACACAGACACGCCCCCGTATTGCGCAATTGGCTACTCTGAACACAAACCGCTCGGTGCCAGATAAGCCACGCCCACTATTGAAAAAGCTACTTTCCATAATCGGATAGGTGCATTTTAATTGGCCAGTGGTACTGTCAGTTAAGCCATTTGTCTGTGACGTGAGTCGGCTACTGAAGCTTGTGGCTTTTATTGAGCGGGATCAAAGCTGCTACTATGGCTCTGGGCTACTCCATTCAGGAACATTGCCTCCGACTTAACGCAATAACTAGGGAAAATAATCTCTGTAATGGCCATTGAAATAAAGTTGCATGCACCAGTTAAGATCTTGAATGAGACATTCAACTGATTATTTTATGCAAATGGGCATACAAAATGACACTACAGAATGCCGATCACCATTTGAGAGGGCACAATTGCCAAAATTGGATCTGGTAATTCCCTAAAGACCCGGATACCCCAATCTTTTCCTTCGTAGGGCCCGTAACCTTTTCTTTCGTAGGGCCCGTAACCTTTTCCTTCGTAGGGCCCGTAACCTTTTCCTTCGTAGGGCCCGTAACCTTTTCCTTCGTAGGGCCCTTTTCCTTCATAGGGCCCGTAACCTTTTCCTTCGTAGGGCCCGTAACCTTTTTCTTCGCAGGGCCCCGTAACGTATTTCAACCACTTTTTTCCGTTAGACGTCCAATTTTGCGCTGGATGTGTAATATGTTGATCATATTTGCAACCGAATAGTAGAATTACTACAAAAACGTACAATGGGATGAAATTATTAATTTGAAAGAAAGCGTTATTGATGACATTGGGCACACACAGCACAGTATATCGTTCGTTGGGATCACGGGTGAGTGATACACGCATAACGTAAAACAAAGTAAATTGCTATTTGAACATTGACATCATGTGTATATGTAATACATTTTACTATAGTCACACAAATAAAATCATACAAATACTTTAATAATATGCGTGTGTGCATGCTGGGAGGCTCAGCGACTGCATGCCAGAGATTGGGCGATTTGCGCGGTAAGTGAGTGGGCTGTGTGCACATAGCATTACCAATATTATTTATTTGGTCATATATATATCACCAAAGAGCATTTTTACAGTCACCCTGGAATGCAATGTCATGGCGACATTAGCTAGCATAGCTTGTAAGGAAAAAAACAAATTGGGTGAGAATGTCAGTTGTGCTATATGTAGCTTTTTGACAATTGTAAAAAGTATGTCAAGTTAATGTTTCACATTGTTGTAGCAGCCCAGTCACAATTAGCCACTGAGAAAGGACACCCAAACTGATTCCGTTTGGTCTGTGGTATCATGCACGTGAGTGCTAACTTGGAAACCTGTCTGCCTGCCTTTGAAGAGTTCAATTGGTCTCATGTCTGAGAAAATGGATTGGGATACATATAGTTCCTATTGTGAAAGGATTGGAAATCTAAGATTTGGAGAGAGTTAAATTAAAACATATATTAGTATGTTTCTAAAAACTAATCTCTACGTTTCATCTATGATTGACATTTTCTGGACAATTAAGCGATTCCATTAAGAAAGCACTGGAAATCACAGACAGATTTAACACTTTTGCTTTACTGAGCTGCCCATTTAGTGCCCTGAAACTGAACTCTAGACCCAGGCCCTTTTTCCATTGCAGTCCTCAATCTTCCTGATCAGGGGCTTATTTTGACCAGCAATATTAGGTTAGCTGTAATTAAAAATAGGTAGGAGAAAGCTATCAGGTTTTGGACCTCATAGGGTAAGAGTTGACTACCCCTGGTGTAGTGGGTCTTTGGTATGAAGTAGAATACTGGCCTCCTGTGGCTATGGGTGGAAGTTCAAGTCCAAAGAGCTTTTAAAGCCAACACAGACAATTCAGAGTAATTTTTCGCACTTAGTTGTGACATTCTGGCGATGTACCATAATGCCCAGATTTGCCTCATTGCTTTTACATTTGCTTACCAATGCAATTACAATAGTAAAAGGTTACTTTTGTTATGAATGTAATATACAGCCTAATTTAACACCGCATTTAGCCAATAGGCATTCAGGGTTTAAACGATCTAGTTTATAATTTGATCCTGATATTATCTTTCCCATCTCCCTGGGTGTTTGATTCAATAATAATAAATCTCTTTGTTTCTCATCATTGGCTGTTATTCACAGTTCTGTTTCTCCAATACAGTCACTGCAGAGATTGAGGCAACCAGCACATAGAGCTGCCATGTTGTCTGACATGATCAAAGTGAGGTGTATTAAAATTCCAAGCTATACTCTGGGAAAAGACACACCAGAGGAACAGACTGACTGCTTTTTGCCCTCATTTCAGTTTTGAATCAGCATCTGGTAATAACTTCATTACACATTAAATGCATTATTTAATGTTTGTGTGGGGTTTCCATTTATTTCTAACATGCTGGAACGTGTCCTGTTCCACCTGTCAGTGGATCGCCACTTTGTCACTAAACGTGAAGAAATGTATAATGTGCACACTCTCCACCAGTTAATTTGTATACAACTCTAATTCTGAAAAAGTTGGGGCTGTATGGATAATGCATAATCAATTTACCCTGTACTATATTGAAAACACATTATTAACACATTATTTAATGTTTTAATAATGTGTAATAATGCACGCCCCCAGATTCATCACTTATCTATTAACCATATCCACACAGTTTTATATTGTACATTTTAAATAAAAAAATAGACTAGTAGTAAATTAGAATGTGCTTTCAGTCAACTTACACATTTAATAAGAATTATGTTAACTATACACAACTTAATAGAAGTCTCTATTTATGGAAAAAATTGCATTATGGCATAATTATTCAACCCTCAAAGTCTATACATATTAGAAATACTTCTCATCTCATCTCATCTTCAACCGCTTATCCGGGGTCGGGTCGCGGGGGTAGCAGCTCTAGCAGGGGACCCCAAACTTCCCTTTCCCGGGCAACATTAGCCAGCTCTGACTGGGGAATCCCGAGGCGTTCCCAGGCCAGTGTGGAGATATAATCTCTCCACCTAGTCCTGGGTCTTCCCCGAGGTCTCCTCCCAGCTGGACGTGCCTGGAACACCTCTCTAGGGAGGCGCCCAGGTGGCATTCGTAGAAGATGCCCGAACCACCTCAACTGGCTCCTTTCTATGCAAAGGAGCAGCGGCTCTACTCCGAGTTCCTCTCGGATGACTGAGCTTCTCACCCTATCCCTAAGGGAGAGGCCAGCCACCTTTCTGAGAAAACCCATTTCGGCCGCTTGTACCCGCGATCTTGTTCTTTCGGTCATGACCCAGCTTTCATGACCATAGGTGAGGGTAGGAACAAAGATTGACCGGTAGATCGAGAGCTTTGCCTTTCGGCTCAGCTCTCTTTTCGTCACAACGGTGCGGTGAAGCGAATGCAACACCGCCCCCGCTGCTCCGATCCTCCGACCAATCTCCCGCTCCATTGTTCCCTCACTCGCGAACAAGACCCCGAGGTACTTGAACTCCTTCACTTGGACTAAGGACTCATTCCCTACCCGGAGTAGGCACTCCACCGGTTTCCTGCTGAGAGTCATGGCCTCAGATTTGAGGTGCTAACCCTCATCCCAGCCGCTTCACACTCGGCTGCGAACCGATCCAGTGAGTGCTGAAGGTCACCGACCGATGAGGCCATCAGGACCACATCATCCGCAAAAAGCAGTGATGTGACCATCAGCCCACCGAACGGGAACCCCTCCCCCCCATGACTACGCCTTGATATCCTGTCCATGAATATTACAAACAGGATTGGTGACAAAGCGCAGCCCTGGCGGAGGCCAACCCCCGCCGGGAACGAATCCGACTTACTGCCGAGGACACGGACACAGCTCATGCTTTGAGCGTACAGAGATTGGATGGCCCTGAGAAGAGACCCCCTCACCCCATACTCCCGCAGCACCTCCCACAAAAGATCCCTGGGTACCCGGTCATACACCTTCTCCAGATCCACAAAACACATGTAGACTGGATGGGCATACTCCCAGGCCCCCTCCAGGATCCTTGCGAGAGTAAAGAGCTGGTCCGTGGTTCCCCGGCCAGGACGAAAACCGCATTGTTCCTCTTCAATCTGAGGTTTGACTATTGGCCGAACCCTCCTTTCCAGCACTTTGGAGTACACTTTACCACTTGTGCAAGTAGAAATACTTGCACAAGTGATTGTAGATGTGAAGTCTTCATTGGCAAGACATACCAAAGTAGCTACTTCAAGCTCTGTCCAACTGACATTTCATAGTTGTAGGTCCCTCATGTGGACTGTTGCTTTATTACAGCCTCCTCAGTCCTCAATGATGTCAACGTTTGCTTAGAAAATGCATGCTGGATTCATCTGAAGCATGGGTAAATACTTATAGTAATAATCCTAAAAAGTGACATTCCTATATTTCTATTTTAAGGAAGATAATTGCATATTACAAGTTCAGTATCCTGGGATTTCGAAATAGAAGCGTATTACTTGAGCATTTACACAGAGGTCTACTTCCATGAAGATAACTTGATACTGGATGACAAAACAGACTGTTAATGAAACGCTGCTTAGTTTGTAAACTGTAATAGTAAATAGTTCAAAGGACATAATACTTGTGTTGTGAAGGGGTAGACGAAAAATAACGCAACCACATAACAATACATTAAAATCAAGCTACGAATAGTTTGCCACTTTGCCATAAGAACAGTTCCAATCCTTCTAGGAATACTGTCAACTATGTGCAGTGCAATACTGCACAATTCTTCCAGATCTTTGAGGGGTGAAGAATGTGGTAATCTACTTCAGACTCTGTGATCCATTCAATTATGTTTCAAATCTGGTGATTGTGGAGGCCTTGGAAGGTTTTCTACGTCATCCCGGTGTTCGTAAAAAACACCTTTTTAGCAGAATGTATTGGGGCATTTTTTATATGGGAACAGTGTTTGTGCAATAGTGTGCACCTGGTCCTATTAAAATAAAACTCGTATTCCTTGGCTATTATACGACCAAGCAGAGAAATAATCAGAGTTGGTGACTCCCAGGAGATGCCTGTCTATGCCATCATATGCCCCATCACATTCCCAACAAAAACCCAATCTGTACGTGGGAAACTGGGTGAAATATGACTCATCGGACCATATTACTTCTTTCACTGCTCAGGGACAGGTTTTGTGGTTTTTGCCACAGGTCGTTGTGTGTTGTCCGTGGATACAAGCTTATTCCGAACATCAGCCCTGCCATAAATCTCCGCTTTGTGAAGCTCTCTTTTGTTGTAACTGGGTCACAGAGGTGCTGATTCACTTCTCTGGTAATTTTTTGAGGCTGTGTATATGGGGCAATGAGCCACTATCTTGTTCGATTTGACTTGCGACCATTGTTTCTGTTTGCCAATACAATGTGTCTGTGTTTGGACTATGGTGTCATAATCTTTTAGACTGTTCCCTTTTACGCATTAAATTCTTCCAACTGCAAATCGGACATCAGCGATCTGGCCTCATTTGTTAGTTGCCTCACGATGCTTGTAAAAGTCAATGATGAAAATGCTACAGCTGACGCTAAGGTAATGCTCATTCACAATCAACCTCATGTTTCTGCATCTGTGTTTGCAATTGGGATTAAATTACTTCAAAAGAACAGTCCTTTTCTGTGTGTTGTATATTGTCTACTTTAAAAAGATTGTGGAAATTAGGGATAGGACGTTTCTCAATTAGATGACCTATGATCTTCACATATTTAACACATTTTCCATATTAAAGTAATATAGCTTCAAAATAGAACACATTGTATGGGCATTTAGTGCATCCTGGAGGAATATTTACACCCGTCCAAATTACCAGCTTTATAGCCTACATGGTCTTTTAAAACTTGATCTTTTCGAGGCCTAAATCTTACCTCCTCCATAGACATGGTTTATTTTAGTTATGACCTTTGACCTGCTAGGACCTGTGGCTGCTATAGCAGCAGCCATTCTAACAGACAGCCAAAACGTGCATAGGAACGTGAGTAGTGGACATTACTAAGCGTTGTAGATCGTTCCAACAGAATGGACATGAGCCAGAGACGCATACAAGAATCACCGCTAGATGGTGCAAAAGGACAGCACACTAAATGTATCAAGCGTGTTTTATTACAGCATCCATGCGCGGCCACGACGTCAGCTCCAGGCATCTCTCTCTCTTTCCAATTACTACGCGGTAGCCAATGTGACTCACATGACTAGGCATTCCTTGGTAAGTCTGTCACAGTGCATGTATGGTGGAGCTGTGTGTGTGTGTGTGACGAAGACGATGAGTCACCTTGTGTTTTCCTGGCGACCTGGAGGACACTCGGCTAACCCACTGCTCGTTATCCATGTGAACGCGTGGGATAGTCGTGTGAACGCCCGTTTCCCTCGCGGATAACGGAATACGCGCGAGCTGCGGCTGCGCAACGGAGGCTGTGATGTAGAGGGAGAGGCTGCGGCTGGAGACGTTTGGGCGTAGTTATGTAAACGTTACATCATTTAATGCAGGTCTTAGCGTAAACCCAGACTGTGCGTCGTGTCTTTTGGAGGTATGGACCTTCCCCTACCTTCTCACTTCCTAGTGGTCCCTCCTGGTGACTTGTATTTGTCTCAGAGACTTACTGTGATCTTACTGTAATATATGTATATTTATGCTCCCTAATTTAGAGAAAATACGGTATGCCCTGGGTATATCCTGAAGACCATGACACAACCTTCTGATGATCTGGGGACTTTTGACATCCATGTATTTGTATGCAGGATGCAAATATTTACCAGGCTTACCTTTATAAGGTCAATGTTAAACACAAACTCATGTCAATTGGGCTGTTATGATCTGAAACACGTGTTACATTGATGTTGTAACAATAACTGCGGGGTGCCTGATTTGTGATGTGAATTGCATGTTAGAAGCTCTACACATTTATTATTTAGATCTGATGGTGCTGGCTGATGCTCGTATTCCGTCTCGCCAAATGTACTGTCCTCTGTCGTCCTTGTACAGCATATTCAGACAGAGAGATTGTTGGAGGAAGGTGAATTAGGACGTTTCTGCACACATGTTAAGAATAACGTGAGCATTACCTGATGGCAGTATAGATCAGCTACGGACATGTCTTTGTGTATTTTATATGGACATCGACCGGGCAACAGATAGAACAAAGCTTCTGAAAAGTCTGTGGTTCTAAAAATAGAGACCGGCTGAAGTGAAACGTGAGGGAGGAATGAACAATATTTCACATCCATATAAAATGGCCTTCAGGGCGCAATGGTCTTTCCTCTATTGAAGTTGGCCTTTAAAGTGCTCTGATTTCTAGCCATTAATGATCAGTTGTTTTTCATCCTGGTAGGTATAATTAATCTCACTTTAATGACAATCGTCAAGAGAACCAACAGCTCATTATCGTAATGAGCATAGAATCTTGTCTTGTCAGCAAGAAATTCTTGAAAGGGAAGAATGGGTGGAGAACTCACCTCGGTAACAACCGCCCCGGAGACTAGCGGGGTAGCCTGCTGAAAGGCTCCACTGAATATACCAAACATCCATTACGGACAACTGAGCAATTTCTTCAGTTAATTAGAAGTAGTAATTAAACATTGATGAAAAATTGCCTGCAGTTTTACACATAAGAAAGGGAATATGTGATGCCCTGTCATTGGGAATAAGGAAGAGTTAGACGTTCTATAGTGTGTGGGTTAGAGGAAGACCGGTTGGAGGGTATATTTAAATATTCACAGTTCTCCACAGGCCAAAGAGAGAGAGGAAGAACAATGAAAAACCTTTAACTCTTCACACATCTGCTTTGGCGGGCTGAGAGAAAGGTCAGACAGCCAGGTGGGAGGGGGAAATGACAGCAGAGTACAAGTCCAAATGTGACCTTAGTGTAGTCTGCAGTAGTTTGACAATAACTCATGGTCCTGACGCGGAGAGAAGAGATGAGGCTGAATAAATGGGTTCACAGTGTTTTGCATAATCCATTATAGAGTTGAGTGTTTGTTGCTCAAGCAATACCTGCAGAACTTTAAAAAATAATTCACTTCAAAGACCCTGAAACGGCAAAAGTGCCGAAGCCAAAAGTATCTTATCGGCAATACGGTTAGATGAAATCCAATATAATCAACCATAACCATGAGGCTAGATATTTACTTAGTTCCCCAGGCAACTTGAATTGGAAGCTCATCAATTTTTTTAATTGGTCTTATTTTATTTTTTTTCTCCGCTTGCAGTTGTTTATTCAAACTGTTTTGGTCCCTTAAAGTGAACAGTGGTGGTGTCATTTCGTTGACTCATTACCTGCAAAGGAAGGTCTAAACATGTTAGAAAACACAAACATTTAACCACCTCACATGTCACTGTGCCATGATTCCATATTACCTTTGTTTTTGTAAACATGCCTATTCTAACATGATTTTATAGCGCATGCGATTCAAAATTGGAGTGAGACAGAGACATTATTTGGAATCAGATTGTAAGATACAGGTGACACACATGTTTTTGAATGTCTTTTGTATTTGTTGGTGATGTGTTAACAATATTTTATAACCAATCTATCTGTAACAATAAGAAAATACAGAAGTAGATGCTGTGTGTATATTCTTATATATATATTATATATATATATATATATATATATAATAAGAAAATACACATATATGCTTTGAAATATATATATAAGTAATATATACACTCTATTGTATATACATAATTCAAACACAGAATTTGAACAGAAGACCACATGAACGAATAGGTGATCTTCTCCTTTAAAGACCGGCCAAAAACACAGTGATTAATTTTGCTTTTAATTGTATGCAAACTAGCATTCCATGTGTCTATATGAAGCTACTTTTCCTCATATAGAGATGGAAATCTTGCTCTCCCAATTTCCAACCACCGGGCTTCTGATTGCTGTTATTCTACCGTTGGACAGGAAAATACTTTCCTTTACACTATAGGGTATTTCATGCCCCACCTTTCCTCCAATATGCTATTGAGTGCTAAACATGGTTTGAACACTAGAACATTAAGATCTGCTTGGGCACAGTGCGTAATCAATTTGGAGCGTGTGTTCTCACACGTTTCTCTTTTCCAAGAAATGACATCTGAACACACTGGAGACTGTCAGCTACGAAGCGTCGCTCGTCAAAAGCCGCGTAGCAAAGAGAAACGACTACTTCCTGTTCTAAGAGTGAGTAAAGTAACCGACTAAAACGCTATCAGCAGCGACCGCGGCATAATTTCTTCAGCCATTTCACACAAAGGTCACAGGAAACTTCATTGGCGTGTCAGAAAGTCAGCAATAACAGATGAGACAGCGTCATACATTTATTTGAAGAATGATTGAGCCACAGGAAGGCCATGGGACTGTTTGACTTAACCATGGATACCGGGAACAACTGGAATACAATATGTACGGCAGTTCTGTGTTTTAAACAAGAACCAGCTACAGAAAACCACCCAGATGCACTATAGCACATGATAACTGAGCCACGGCTGGTAAGTTGTGCAAAGGTAGTCAGGCTGCTTGTACAGAAATACAAGTGTGTTTAGCTGTGATTTGGGCTAATCAATGTTTTGTTTTCAATTTCGCTCAGGCAAAAGCGATGGCAAAGATATAGAATCCTTAACAAGCAAGTCAAGACAGGTCTAAAAAACGAAACAATAACATACATGTCCTACAGGACACAGGCGAGTATGCCAACACTGTGTTTTCCCCAACAAGCAAACAGATATGGTCAATAATATATTGCTATTACATTTGGAATTGAAACGTTCCTCTGGTAACTGACGTAAAGTGTGCAAGGGCATAACAGTATAAAATACATGCCGTTGAGACAGCAGCTCTCAATCGATATACTACAGTGTAAGTAATGACAGTAGGTCGAACAGCCACAGCTAAATTTCTAGAAATTATAGAAACTAGTACATAAGTGGATGGTACAGTTACTGTACAATCACCATTTTAAAACTGCCCTTTTTTGGTCATGTAATGTTTTTGCTGCCCTGTCAGTCAGATGTGACTTCCAACCTGCAGTGAACAAACAAATGCTTTACAAAATACTATACATTTTCATAGCCAACCAATGACCCTAATCAGTATTTGGTCACAAATTGATAATTGCATCAGCAACGAACCTTAAGATAGTCTAGATCTCAGATCATATGTATTATTGTTGTTCCAGTCTTCATTCCTTAATTCTGCTGTTAAGTGTCTTCAACTAGTTATCCTGGGATCGTTTTGTTCAAGTAAAGGAATACCATGAATCGCCAAGACACCTTTGGCAATCATCCAATCATATGTCTGTGCTGTCCATCTCCTCGTCGTCCAAAACAGAATCGGACTGAGAGATCATGAGAAGTTTCTCTTTGTTAGAGTATCGCCTGGGGATCCGATCCTGGGGTCTCCCGGGGCTGCTATCCTGTTCATTGGGTTCTCCTTCGTCCCTCTGCCTCCTAGCCAGAGCGTCCTCGGAGGTCACTCGGCTGAACGTGCTCACGTCGCACGACTCCCTGGACTCGAAGGATTCTCCCCCGAGGTTGCCCAGTTTGATGTAGCCGCCGCCGCCCCCTGGTACCTCCAGACGAGGGCAGCTCAGTCGCCTAGACCGCTCCACCTTCCAATCGGTGGTGGTGGATGAAGAGATGCCTAGATCTCTGGACTGGGAACAGTCTGTCAGGGCGCTGAGAGACAGATGGGAGCCTGTCATCCTGGGCCTGGAGGGGGACAAGGGGAGCAACTGGACCTGGGAGCCCTGTGGTGCCTCCTGGAGACTCCCGCTGCTCTTATACACCTCCACTGAGTCCTGAGGCAGGAACATGGCCGTTCGTAAAGTCTCCACCTTGGCCTGGGTGGTGGTTTCTGGAACGCTACGTCTGACTCGGTCGCCGTCTTCCTCGCCGGCGTCGCACATGGCGGCCCTGCTCCGACCCGCCTCTGCTTTGGCCGAGGGCCTGCGCTGGTGGTGGTCGGCTCTGTGGTGAGATCTGATCAGCGGGAGGGTAAAAGCGTTGACAGAGGATGAGACTATTGTCCGGGTCTCCCACTGTCTGGGGATGGGGCTGCTCTGTTGGCCAGCCTGGCTGTGTCTGGTGATTGTGTAAACTGTGTCAGTGAGCGAATTCCTCTCACGTAAAGAAACCCTCGACCTGGTCAGGGAGTGGCATCTAGAGGCGCCCCGGCTGCCCTCGTCCGGCGAATACCCCGACGGCCAGGTACTTTTGGCCAGCAGGGCGGCGGTATAAGCCGCGCTGGGTTTCCCCTCTAACCCTTTGGACTGCACATAGTTCACAAAGCCATTCAGTGGCGTGTTCTCCTTAGTCCGCAAGCTGTGGATGTCGATGACCGTCGAATAGATGTCCCTCAGGTTGATGATTTTGGTCTTCTTGTCGCGGTTCTCGTGCAACACCGCGTTGGCGCAGATGAAGAGGAAGATGCCAATGCCCATGATGAGGGGCCCAAACACCTTTAGCTTGTCTGAGTAGAGGTATTTATCCAAAAACTCGGCGAGGAAACCTTCCCGCGACTCCGCTGAACTTGTCTCGTTGGATTGATTGTTAACAAGCAAATCCTCATCCAGGTGAAAACTGACATCTGTGTTTTTTGTCCAGTTTCTAGTTAGCTCCGCCTCTTCCTTCCTGTCGTACATCCTCTGGGTTTGGGGCGACTCTGGGTACTGCAGGCTCTCCTTGGGCCAGTAACCCAGTATTGCCATGGCGACGCCCACGAGAAGGATCAGAATGCCGACGGCCGCCACCACTCCGGAGATGGAACACAGGTTCAGCTTGCCTTTGACTACGACCACCTCGTTCTTTAGCTTCTTCTTGGCTTTCCTCTTGCGCTTGTTCTCTGCACGGCTCTTCGACCGCAGCGAGTCCTGCCTCCGGTTGATCCGCAGCAGGCCTCCTGTCGCGATCATTGTCAGGTCGTGGCCGGATCACTCAGTCCTCTTGAGGCAAGCGAACACATAAGAGAGAGTGAATAAGGGGGAAGGGGCCAGGGAGAAAACAGAGAGGGAAAAGAGGAAAAAATGGGGAAAGGGGAGGGAGAATGGAGGGGAAAGAGGAGAGGTGCAGATAAGAGGGAGAGGGGGATGGGAAGGAGAAGAGTGGAGGTAGAGAGGTGGGGGAAAATAATAGGGTGAGTGAAAGATGGGTGGGGAGAGAAGGTGAGAGTGGAAGAATCAAAGACAGACAGCGGGTTAGATAACAGGACTGCATGTACAATATTCATGATGACACTGTAGCCGTCCATAATAGCCATTGGGTTCTGCCGGGTTCTGCGTCATAAGCCTTCAATAAATTAACATTTCGAGAAGAGGCACTTGAACAAACGCCAACACATACTACCGTTTTCGCACGCAGCGCAGCAGATCTAAACTCCGCTATACACTCACTAATTTAGATCATCCGAGTGAAAAATGCTGGCTAAGTTAAGCGGTTTCAGGGTGAAGGAGGAGCAACACCATGAGAGTCAATGTAAACTGGAGCCTGTTTTCCAGAGGCTTTTCCTCACGGCGTGACAGCTGGAAATGTGTGGGAGTGATGAGATTTACGCCAGAGCACAGGGAGCCTAACCACACACACACATGCACGCACACGATCACACAAACACTGTAGGGTAATGCATGAACATTACGGCATTACAGACACACTGTAGTTTTGCAATACATTAGCAGACATTATGTGGTTTCACAATAAAGTGTTCCAAGATGACAAGGAGAGCAGAAAGGCTTTCCGACACAATATATACAGGAAACATTTTAGAAACGGCTCGTTCGCACTGCACGAAAACATTGTGTGGAATGTAAAGATGAAAAAATTGCATTCGTCCAATACTGCAAATCTAGTTCATGTTCTAACATTTGAGGGCACAACAGGCATCCTATTTTATAAATACAGTCAAACATCATTAGATATTACTTTATTAGCAGCACATAATGAAACCACCTTACAGGTCTTTAACAAAGGTCTAGTCACTGTGTGTGTGTGTGTGTGTGCGTGCAGCGCAATTCCTCTTACTATGCACAGCACATCAGGAACAGATTTGAGATTTTACCATGGGCCCCTAAAGTTCAATGATAAATAGCTTGACCGGAAAAGATCCTAAACTCTGAATTCGGTACTTCATCAATACCAATAATAGAGACACCAAGAGCATTGCAAATACCTATAGAACGAGTGCTGTAAAATCCCATTGAGTGACGCAAGATAAAGATTCTGAGAAGTGAAAGCATCCATTTTAAAGTCAGTTTAAATAAGGGCATTGTTGTGAGGCGTTTGTGAGAACAAGTGAGGGTGGTTTTCTGCCCAGCTGAGCTTCTTTTGATGTTATTGTGTAACTAGCTATAGAGCTGAAGAAACCTGAAGCTCCCTGTGCTGAAGATATGGACACTCTATGCTGGAAATAGCTGAAGCTTGAATGCTCTTTGCCTCAGCAGACAAGGGAAATTCAGGACACATAATGCAGATTGCTAAAATAATGATTATAATCTCACTCATGATCTCAAGTATTATTTAAACCAATGCCGTGTTATCCGCATGGACTGCATGTTATTGCAGGACTGGGTGACATATTGACACCTAGAATAAAACCCCCCAGAGTTTTGTCATAATGGACAATTTATTCAAAAAGCGATAAAGCATATCCTGGAAGACTGATATTGTCACAATAGAACAAATAACATTCACTTGTCATACAATCTCTGGGTGAATGGGCCTTAATATCCTGGCCTTCTCTCCATTGCATCTTTTCGTTCCCATTTGCCCTCAATCATGTCTGCATCATTGGTCTCAATTCATTTCTGATCATATGGAAGGAACCTTTGGTTTTATTTTATCCAATGGGTTTACAGATGCTGACACGAGGGGTACAAAACATTAATAAAAAGCGAGTTGCAAAATAATGGGCCCTTGTAACGTCTTCTGGAGTCGATGAAACGGATTGAGACACTTCAATAAACGTTTCTTTCTATCCGGTTTGATCAGCTCAAAGACATTAATGTTCTACGTCTTCTGCTCTGTGGACACTGCCCTCCTGCTCAGCGAGCAAATCGCCCAATATCTGTATAATCAAATGTATAATGTATCAACACGATACCAACTAAATGATTTGTCAGTGTTTTAAATAGCTATTTGGTTTGTAGGTTTCACTCACCCGTGATCTCTGAAACATTCTTCCATGCAGCCATTTTTTTTATTTTATCTCTGTTTGAAGCCAGAGCCAGAGCTAAATATTGGGGAAACCGGACACCTCAATAATATGTTTCTCTTCCATGTTTAAAGAAAATTAGCAAGTTTTAGGCTAACGAGTCGAAAATAAGGGGCTTCTAAGTTCAGATAACATGTACCCTGCCATTAATAGTTCTGTCACTGCTCGCTTGCTGGAAATGAAGATAACATTTAACATCTCAACCCCCAAATGTCGCTTGGCTCTTGATAGAAATCAATGGGAGCGTGTCTTTTTCTAACGCTTGCAAGCGGGCAATGTGCAGGTAGGGTTATGCTTCCGCCCCACCCCAGGCTACTCAACACAACCTTCACTTGAATCATTTTCACAAGCATACTGAATCAAACAGATCCTCGAAAGACAAATCTGGAGAGTCGATTCAAAAATGACTCACTCAAAATAATAGTGGGCCAAACTAGCGACACTGATTCTCAGCTAGCTTCACATTCCAGTTTGCTTTAAAGCATAATGCAGCACATGGGTGATTGATGCTAATCTGTATGCTAACAGGCCTGTAAATGCATGTACATGCCAACTCATCATTACCACAATGCTTAACTGTTCTAATTTCGCCCAGATTTTAAATAAAATGTAACTTAATGATTTAGCTACGATTTAAAAGAGGCAGTGGCACGCTAATTATAGTATCTGTCATTAATGTAATCTATAATGTGCAGCATATTTAGCCTCATTCCAAAAGTCACAGTCACACAGGGTGAGTTATCCTGCTAAGGGTAAAAAAGAAAGAAGAAGAAACGAGCCAGAGCGATGTCTAGGTTCGGGACATCATCGCTGCAGGGCGTTAGCAATAATTTGACCGGTGTGGTGCTGCACATATTAAATAAAACCATGGAGTGGAATGTCTTGCTTCCTCCTGTGGTGTCTGGAACCCAACTCTCTCCGGGCCGCATGTGTTTTACTAGCCCACTGACACAGCTGATTACTCATCACCATCAATCAGCACATAATCAATGGCATTAATGACAATTAGTCCTACAATCCCCACTGTAAGGGGAGTAACATGTACAATCGATCAATCACGAATAGATGAATCGTTCAAATTGGCACATTTACGGAGTGGTGTGTTTACGAAGAAATATGTTGATTATGCATATCCTCTATCATACACTAATTCCCTGACATATGGCAGTTGTGAAGGCAATCTTAATAGAAAAGCCCCAAGTGTCTCGAAAGCCTCAAGACTCACTCAAGAGAAATTAAATTAGAGGAAACTGCTACAGCTTATAAAAACTCGCTCTTGAATGAAAAAAATAAGCCTATTTGAATTTTTCCCTTGCTGGCAAACAGATGGAGCAGAAAGAAAGCACCTGGTGTCAAAGCAAATTTACAGTGACAAGTCAAATGGCTGCTGGGCCCCCAGGAGCCCATTCGGGGTTTATCATCGCACTCGGCCTTCAAGACCCAGCCTCTGCATAAAGCTGGCAGAGAAACCAGCAAGGCTGTGTGGGAGATAAGACGCTAACTAGTAGCTAGCGCTTTCATGGAGGCACTGGAGTGTTTAGTTTGGCCTTCTTGTGTTAATCCCTGGTCGCAGAAATTAAATCCAATTTAAACAGCTAGCTGTGCCTGGGCTAGCTCATGTAGCTATAGGCACACACGTTGGCTGTAATGTTAGAATTGTTGGAAATGGAAAAACTACACTCAGTCTCTCACAGCTCACTGGCAGCCATTTGTTGTCAGCACACAAATGATGAGGACGAGGAATCCTCTTGTGAGTTCTTTGGATTGGGGCCATTATGGGGAAACGACTGTATATGATTTCAATCCATTGTGTTTTGACGCACAGCCAGTGCATGGGACAATGAAATATCTAGCCATTTTAAAGCATTAGCATTGATACAGATTTGGTCCGCCTGATATTGCTCACATATATATTTTAGCTGTCATTCTTTATTTGAAATGTGCTGCCTGGTTCCAGGTCGAGTTAAATCTGCGCTGCCTGGTTCCAGGTCGAGTTAAATCTGCGCTGCCTGGTTCCAGGTCGAGTTAAATCTGCGCTGCCTGGTTCCAGGTTGAGTTAAATCTGCGCTGCCTGATTTTAGGTTGAGTTAAATCTGCGCTGCCTGGTTCCAGGTTGAGTTAAATCTGTGCTGTCTGGTTCCAGGTCGAGTTAAATCTGTGCTGTCTGGTTCCAGGTCGAGTTAAATCTGTGCTGTCTGGTTCCAGATCGAGTTAAATCTGCGCTGCCTGGTTCCAGGTCGAGTTAAGTCTGTGCTGTCAAAGCATTTCCTGCTCTTATTTGATGGACTGGACACATGCATGATATAATCTTCATGTCTTGCTCAGAATATGTGTGTGGCAAGCGAGGGACTGTGTCAATTCACCGGAACACTTTAGCATTTAAGACCTTATTCCTTTCTTTTTCACATTCTTTTTTTCTCTTCTTCAGCACTTTTCGGGTCTTCCTATTTCACATCATAATCACCCTTGATGAATCCTATTTAATACCATGGGATCATTTTCCCTTGAACATTATGTCAGGTGCATTATCGAAGGCGGATGTGGACCGCAGCCTCTGCAAAATGCCAAGTGGAATCCACGGCAAACCCAGACGAACGCCTACAGTATTCTGAAATAGATCTGTCTCCGCCGGACCCATTGGCTATTGATGGACCACTGAGCCATGGGAACTGTTGTACAGTTTAATTCCTGGCAATATAAATTACCTCGTGTGTGATATTCAGTTGAATTGCTTGTTTTGTTGGAGGCTGAAGAGTTGGTGTAAAGATTTCTCTTTCGATACATGTGCCCATAGCTGATTTTCCTTACAGTGCATAGCATGGCCAGGTCCAGTCAAAAACAAGATTATTCCTTCTTTATGATATGTCATTGTTATTGGGTTAAAATCACAAAATGCCATTTTAACAATGAAAATGAAATAGATAAAAAGAAGTGAAATGGGATGGTATTTCCGTCTGCCTATAGCACCAAGCAGTAAACTGGTTAATAGAACTAATGCTACTAATACTCGGATCGTTCCCAGACACAGAAAATATCACAAAAAATGTATATTGCAACAGCTGCTATGGACCTTAACCTGTTTTAACTTCTATACAATGTGATTGGGGAAAAGGACCTCAGATAGCACCTAATTTAACAGGCATTTGCATTTGTTGCCTGTGGTAAGCTTGAGGTAAATAAGTGTGAAAAAATACAACGCAAGTCAACCGAAATCAATCAAATCTACATTGTGGATTGTGACTTCAAACTAGATATCTGCGGAGAATACTTTCTCATTGTATGTGTGATCTCCAATCAGCGCTAAGACAAACAATCTGATGTGACAAACAAGATGCATCATGCAAATTAACTGATCAACCATGCTTGAAAATACCCAAGGCAACCCCCGTTTCCCAATTAAATTAATTGCAAATGACTAAAGACCTACGAAAAAAATAAATCACACAGAATGACATAATGGACTCCATGTCAATGTCTTAACAGTGGAACTGACACGCTACAAGGTTGTATTGCCATCTGACGTGTAAGTGGATGAGAAAACTGATTGTTTATACATTGAGTCATTCATAAACTTATGAACTGCCAGCTGACCTGTAAACTCTGGGTCACTTAGGGGGAATGAGATGTGTCACGGAGGAATACAGAGCGCAGCTGATATTGACCGGAGCTATAGCATGCATCTACAACATACACACTGGGCATTTTCCATCACGACTGGGCCTTACGAGAATCCAGGATTTGATTGAATGCTACTGGCATTGGAGTGTAGATGTTTTCCATCACTAGGGATTTCAATTCCAGATTATTCTCCAAATCGCTAAACGCACACACACACACAAATTCCTGGAACTAAACACAGGTGGTGGTTGACAACCTAAATGGAACAGGTGTGGTTCGAGGAGCTCAGCTGTCAGTTCGACTGAATCATTCACATTCCTGGGGACCACCGAACATCAGAAGAATCATCCAGAAGTTACACCAGCAGATGTATTTATAGAGATACAACAAAAAGCCTGATCCGGCTTTGCACTTTAGTCAGAGTCCATTCTCACCTCCGTTTGGCACTGTCTGGTTGTGGCCAACTGCTACACATTCACCCTCACTGGTCTGCTACATCCCTTCACCAAGGTCCTGCATGCGTGCAGGTCAAGGAAGCATGCAGGAACATCACTGCTGCAACGTCACCATCTGTTCCATAGAGACAAATTAGACAAGGTCACCACATCAAGACACCTCCAAACTGTAAACTAAATAGATGAGGTCACCACATCAAGACACCTCCAAACTGTAAACTAAATAGATGAGGTCACCACATCAAGACACCTCCAAACTGTAAACTAAATAGATGAGGTCACCACATCAAGACACCTCCAAACTGTAAACTAAATAGATGAGGTCACCACATCAAGACACCTCCAAACTGTAAACTAAATAGATGAGGTCACCACATCAAGACACCTCCAAACTGTAAACTAAATAGACGAGGTCACCACATCAAGACACCTCCAAACTGTAAACTAAATAGATGAGGTCACCACATCAAGACACCTCCAAACTGTAAACTAAATAGATGAGGTCACCACATCAAGACACCTCCAAACTGTAAACTAAATAGATGAGGTCACCACATCAAGACACCTCCAAACTGTAAACTAAATAGATGAGGTCACCACATCAAGACACCTCCAAACTGTAAACTAAATAGATGAGGTCACCACATCAAGACACCTCCAAACTGTAAACTAAATAGATGAGGTCACCACATCAAGACACCTCCAAACTGTAAACTAAATAGATGAGGTCACCACATCAAGACACCTCCAAACTGTAAACTAAATAGACGTTGTCACCATATTTACAAAACCTTCAAACTGTAAACTAATAGACGACATCAGAACATCCCTAACACTGTAAACTAAATAGCTGCACTATACTGCACTCCGGCATATATATTATTTGGATACACATATACACATATTCACCAATCACATCCTGATATCCGACATGCTCACCACCGATTTATACCGGTTTATAATTTCATATAGACATTATGGACATTCAGTGTGTCCAATCCCTGTTGTCTCCCAGTGGTAGCACCACTAAACGTACAAGTAAAGTCAAATTCTGGGTTTGTGTAAATGTACTTAAAGGATTCATCATTGGTATGATCATGACACACACACACACACACACTGAAGGTTTAACTTAGTCTGTGGTTATTAACAAGTGAAATATTGTAGCAAATATCATAGCAAATATCAGAGCAGATATCACAGCAAAGAACATACTGACTCCTTATCTGAGTTTTGCGGAAACACATTGAGTGTAACGACACTTGTAGAAGACAAGACACAAGCGCAGGCAGAATCAAAGACTGTTCTTAAAGAACTAAGAAAAAAACACTGAAAAAAAGAAGAAAAGATGATGTGACAAAGGACAAAGATCTGAACACAATGACTGACAAGATACACTAGGAAGGGAGGAACCTACATAGAGACAGTGATGAGGAACACGGGTGAAGGTAATGACAACAAATATGTGTCTGTGCTCCAAATGAGAGAGTCTGGCGTGCCAGGACACCGAGAGGCTGTGGCAACTTTAGATTACATCCATCTATCCATCATAACAGATCTATAAAACAGTTGATCTCTCCCCCATTCTCCCAGAGCTTTTTATACGGACAATGGTAAATAGCACATGGACACGATGAGCTCAGACACGACGCTGTTTGGATTTATTCCACTTTGGGAAGGTTAATAGAGTAGACGCTACAGCTGGGTGACATTTCGGTGATGAGGAATTAGCCACGGGCAGGCTGAATGGAAAACTACCTTTGATACTGCAGACCTGGAATGCAGCATTATTCTGTACATGTCCCTCCAGATCACCTTGGGACCTGCCATCATCGGTTACGCATTGTTCTTCCTCTCTTATTTTACCTACTCCTTGAATACACTCTCCCTGTTAGTGACTCCAACATACCACACCTTCCACCCAGCACAATATTATCAATAGAAACATACCTCACCTTACATCCAGCACCATATTATCAATAGAAACATACCTCACCTTCTATCTACCCCCCATTATCAATAGAAACATACCCCACCTTCCACCCAGCACCATATTATCAATAGAAACATACCACACCTTCTATTCATTGTCTCTTTATAAATAGAAACATACCTCACCTTACACCCAGCACCATATTATCAATAGAAACATACCTCACCTTCCACCCAGCACCATATTATCAATACAAACATACCTCTCCTTCTATACATAGTTTCTTTATGAATACAAACATAACACATCTTCTATACCTCGCCTACGAACATACTTCACCAGCCATCGGTTTCCTGCACTTTACTTTCAGAAGAGGTTCCAAACAGGGTTTTAGTTAGAATCTCTTTGGTGCTAGTTGGAACGGTTTTAGTGCCAGGTAAACCCCTTTCGGTTCCAGGCAAAACCGTACAAATATAGACATTAGCACAAACACAGTTTGATTCTGTGTGGCCAATTAGCAGGACCACAGCTATTTGGCAAACTCCCAATGGTAAGGTAGTAAGCTCTGTTAAAATATAGTCCTTAAAGGCTCATCACTGTGGAAACGGAAAACCCTCTGCCTGTTGGAGATTCAAATGTAGGTACTGTGCATACCAAAAAAAGGTCAATTACACAGCTTCTAGGGACAGGTAAGTTTAGCCCTTAGAGGGGACATGTTGCTGGGTTTCCAATTGGGTTTCCGATAACCCAGGAGATTTTCTTAATGTGTTATCGTAAAGTTCACTGAGGCAAACACCACAGTCTACTATATTGTAATTCAATTTACTAGGAGTTCACTAAGGGTTTAATGTGTCAAAGTCAACCTAAAAATGCTATATGAGTTTAAAATATCTGCTGCACTCAATCAGAACCTCAAATATCACCTTGGTTTACTCCAACGTTTGCAAACAAAGTTTAAGTATCAACAGCCACAAAGCATGATTAAACTATCATTTTAATATCATGGATGACATCAGCCCAAAACCTCAGCCTTTTTCAGAAGCGGGGGAAAACATGGTTCGTTGTTGCTTCAACTGCTGATTCCAGCAATGAACAAACACTGCAAGCTACCTAAACCTAACCCTGACCCTTAATGACTGACTTTAGCCCTAGTCCAAATTCAAAACCTAACCTTGAAACATAAACCGAATCCCAATAATAAACAATGCATTCATACTGTGAGGAACTGCAAAATACCCCGACTGGTGATGATTTAGCATGGGTCACTACACTCCTACAGCCATATGGTCCTCAAAAATATAGCACACACACACACACACACACACACACACGCACACACGATGATGATCAGTTTGATGATGATCAAGTCTTGAGGAACACCCAGGTTCCTATATGGTGAGGAAACCAGAGTTGCCAATCACATGAGAGTATCCACAATGTGAACATGCCACATCTATTATAGGTGCTATAAACAACCACATAAACTATTTATACTTATTTATGTTATACTGTAACATCATTAAAATGAATACCGTATGTTACATAGGATTTGGGAATACATAGCTTGGGATTTCTCTGTGTGTGCAGCTCATGACACGACAGATGCGCAAAGGCCAGGGTTTCACGCCGCACATCCAAACGCATGATGATACCTGAACATTATTCATGGATCCAGCCATTGGACAGACAATTATAAGTAGGTTATTCACAAGTACACTTAATTAATACGGATCAGGCAATTCATGGGTATAGGAAAACAGTAAGGGTTTAATGTCAGCCCGGTATAAAATCCGACCCATGCACTGCTTGGTAAATATGATGCATATTAAGCCCACTGCATAATTATACCCAGGTAGATAAAATCATAAAACAGAATAGTCATATTTATAATTGAAAATATGAACGCAATAAAAATATGTTCAATTGCATACCTGCCGGTCGTGACAGGAGCCATGTATAGGATATATGGCATAGTGGAAGAAATACACAGCGAAAATGCAATACATTTATAATTCTGCGGGACTATAGGGAAGCTTACCATAGCAGACACAAAATCAACCACATCTGAAAACCACTAGAATAAAGTTTATATTCCCGGGCGCGGATACCGCATGCTGTTAATGGAGACTCCGTATATTCCATTTAATCCCATTTCTGCCAAATATTTCTCGGTCTTCTTTAGTGTGCAGAGCCAATCACATCCGGTCGCTCGTGTGGTTTTCATCGAGGCTCGCGCCTCTCCCAGTCAACCTGCCCATAATCAGCCTCTCCTTTATATTGTGCCATCCTCTCCAGGGAGGGTTTGGTCACCCTGCCTCAGCCTCTCCTTTATATTGTGCGCTCCTCTCCAGGGAGGGTTTGGTCACCCTGCCTCAGCCTCTCCTTTGTGCGCTCCTACAGCCTCTCCTTTATATTGTGCCCTCCTCTCCAGGGAGGTGTGACGGATGGACTGTCGTTAGTGACGGGAATTAACCTGCGTAAAGCACCTGGCGCCCCCAAAAACACACTATCACGAATGAAAAGTCGTGCTTATGATCCTTGTCGTAGTGCAAAACGGATCGACCCACGGTAGCGCACCGCATTATGTCCTGCTACTGTCAGGTTATGGTGGTAATTACTTGTGTTTTCTAGAAATTACATCCGGGTAGATACCTGTCCACCAAAATGTCAGTGCTTAGCAGAAACCCAATCACACTGCACATTTCACCTAATGCATGCTTATGAAAAACGGATTTATGGTAAGTTGTGAATTCATTTATTATAGATATCATGTGGTTGAGCTTTTTAGCATATACACTTCATGTTATCACATGCATATAGCCTAATATATAAAATAAACATACTTTGTTGCCAGTTATCAGATATTGGCAGCATCTGACTAATAACGTTGCTGGTCAATGAAATTTCATGCAACGTTCACCTTCCTTGTAGGACCATAAAAAGCCACAGGCATCAATGAGAGCCTATACGTGGACATGAAAACATATTGTTTACTGGGCATTAAACCAGCCCTGCCCACAGCTATTGGACTCCATTGATGCTCTGCGGCCCTATGGTCTAATCCAAGGAACAGAAGAAAAATCCATCCTAGGAGCCGACTGATCCAGCATAACACGTTAGCTAATTAGTTTAATAATTAGTCGGTTTGTTCATTGGTTCATGTTGAGCTAAAACAAAGGCCTGTATTCTCGAAGACCAGTATTTTAAAGGCACTTAATTATTTCCCAACAAAAGGCATACATTACCCAGAGTGCAGCGAACTTCAAAGCAATTTCTCAGGAAGAATCCAATTCCTGTGTAGTTTACATCAATAACGGTGTGCGATCAAATTGGTGCAGCTGATATCTACCAGACATATAATAACGAATGGAAATAGATCAACATTTCAATAGTCGGGACCCTAATTGGGCAGTGAAAGGAACATCCAAATCACATAATCATCTGTCTCCATTTGCATTGGGTCTCTATAATTGTCAGCTACACTATTGAACCTCAAGTCTAATCCGCTATATAATAAAACATCGACAGGGAAACTCTTTGAAATCCAGCGTTGCACAGCAGCAGGCTGACCAATCACCCAGATAAGCCTGGATTGAAAGATGAAGCAGCTTGCTGGTAACAAGATCCATGTTGTCGAACCAGACCGCCGGACGCTGTGGGAACCCTCCATGTGCCTAAAACGGCTTTAATAAGGGCTAACCTCTACCTTTGATGTGAGAAGCTTCTGCCACAGCAGACAAAGACCCTGCTTGTTGGAACACAACCACAGTACCACAAATCCCCTTCATTCTCCCAGCGGCCCTTAGAACCACAGGCAGGTTTGGTGTCAGAAGCAGTCACTATCCATTAGGACAAACGCAGATCATAGGCGAAACAGAACTACGTCAAATCATCACCTGTTAATGACGTGTAACACTTAGATCTGTTCATGTGTAGCTTCTTTATGGAGATGTGTGTGCGCTTCCTCTGCCCCATACACCCCCCTCAATGAGTGCCTTTGGCCTTTCTTAACCCCTAAATGCACCTGGGAGCCTGGATCAGGTAGAAACTGAAATGTGTTTACCTGATGCCTTCGGCTATAGTTTTATCGCTGTACCCATTCCCTGGCTCCTACCCCCCAGTTCCACACGAATACACGAGAAGAGAGAATTAAAATGCCCAGCGACCAGAGTATTCCCACAGCACTCCTAGAAAGACCTAGAGCAGCAAACTCTCTGCTAATGACCAGAGCTGAGGCATGGCGGCTAGGTTGCCCACAGGGACACTGCTGTGCACATTTGGCAACCACGGAAGTTCTGGCAGGAACGCGCGTCATATTCGGAAGCCATTAAAGTGTCGTTAATGTGAATGAGCGCAAGACAGTGACGAAAGGACAGACAGAGAGAGAGAGAGAGATGGGAGGCAGGAGGCAAAGAATATAAGACATAATGATGGGATGGGAGAGAGAATGAAAAAGAGACTGTTCCCCCGGGGCATGTTGGGAATGTTTCAACGGGGTAAACAGCACCACCAATGTTTTTCCTTTATTTGTTATTCAGCTCCCCTTTTCAACACACGGACAAGCTGTGACAATGTGGTCAGGGATAAACTACATAACCTTCACCCGGATACATAACAGTTGTATGAATATATCTTCATTGTTAGTCGTGCTCTAGCCAAACAAACGGTGGAGTGGCTCGACTCCGGTGAGCATTACACGAATAGCAGAGAATTAAAGAAAACACTCCCATTACAAATACAGTGGAGCGTTGGGAACGCCTTCACACAGAAGTTGGTTGTTGAGCCACTCTGTCATTCGGCAGAGGCTCCTACCCACAGCAAGTTGCAGATAGTGGATGAGATTAAATACATTGTACTGCAGTTAGTTGGCTGAGTCACACAGCAGGCAGTAAGAACACCTTACTCAGTTGAATAGCTAAACCGGTGCTAGAGGGAGGAGAATAACACAATTCAGAGTTCGAGAATTGACCGGGTTGAGGGGCAATTTCCAACCGTCTCTGAAAGGTAGATACGGAGGTTTTCTGGAGATGACGCTAGGAGAGCAGAGTAACGGTTCAAGGAGCACTCTACCATACGAGCAGCAACGCAGGAGCTGCCCCTCCCTTATGGGTGTGATGGGCAACAGTTTCGAGGTGACAAGTCTTGGGCAGAATACGAGTGCTGTACAATGCCAACGTTAAGGTAGCGATGAGATAGAACAACTACACGTACCACGTCAAGACAGAGGACGCAAATGAGGCTTATACAATAGAATTAAGCATGCATTTAAGTTACACAACATCATGGAGAACTCACACTCGGCTAGGGTAAAACGCTAATCAAAATACTTTGTTTTATACTTCATACTAAAAATAACCTCCACACACATACCAGGCTACCTGCTGAACACCTCCACACACTTACCAGGCTACCTGCTGAACACATTTTTAATACAGCTATTCTGTGTAGGGTGGATGACTGGGGGATGACTGGTGGATTATTGGAGGATCACTGGAGGATCACTGGTGGATCACTAGTGGATCACAGGTGGATCTCTGGAGGATCACTGGTGGATCACAGGTGGATCACAGGTGGATCACTGGTGGATCACAGGTGGATCACAGGTGGATCACTGGTGGATCACAGGAGGATCACTGGAGGATCACTGGAGGATCACTGGAGGATCACTGGAGGATCACTTGTGGATCACTGGAGGATCACTGGAGGATCACTGGTTGTCAAGTCGAGATATAGGAGTGCCAATATCTGTCTCCGCATCCAACTGAATTATGCTGCTGTGCAAAGCCACGTCTGGAATACCAGTATTTGCAGTCAATAAATAAATTAAACCTGTTAAATAATGCAAACCTCAATTGTACAGAAAAAGTTGCAGAGTTTGACAAAAAATAAAGAGTTTGTAGAGGGTAGACTTTGTTTATTTGGGTTGTGAAATTATTTGTTCGGAACAATTGAGATGTATAAAGTGTAAATTCAGTGTAAGAAACAGGATTTACAAATATGTACAATCCTATTTTCAGGATTGAATGTGTTGTTATTTTCATAGACGACAGGTTGATAAATGAAGACGCCCTACCGAAACATACTGAAGGTTCTCCAAAAAAGTAGTCCAATAGGTTTTGGTGGATATCTAGAGTTAGCTACAATCTCCATGCACTAAACAGCAGTAAGAAACAGCAGCAAGAAACAAGAAGCATCAGAAAAAAAAAAACATTTCACAATGCCAGACATTTTGGGATAGAGAAAAAGCACTATAGGAAAAAGCAGAAAGTACAGTAAAAAAATTTTTTTTTTTTTCACATTCCTGAAGTTTCAATGACATTTGGTTGAAAATTTGTAGCAACGTTTTTATCATGACTTGTGAGCAAATTATATAGCACGGCTGAATCGAAATATAGCTTAAATTCCAAGTTATGCAAAACGCATACAAGTAAACTCTTAGTTCATTGTGCAGAAGAGTATGCAATTCTTTAACAATAAGAAAACATCATCAGCCTTTCAGTACAAAGAGAAAATCACAATGGCAAAAAAGGAAAATTAAGTTGAACAAAAAATATAATATTGGTCCTCGCCTACGAGCATAGATCAAAGGATAAATAAACAAACCATGAACACGGTTTTCAATTCTAGGTGTTGCAGTGGCCACAAAACATTAGATTACCACAGATACCGTTTGAATGACCAAAGATTATCTTCAGCTCGAGACTATTACACGGTTTTACATTTTGGAAAACCTTTGTTTTTCATTTTTCAAATGTGCAATATATTATCCACTAAAATAAATTATCAAATCAAAATTTTAAACAACACCCTGTTTTGCATTTCCCAAACAATTGCTCATACAGTGCAGTACCTGTATAATATATTCATTTGCTTCCGCTCTGCAAACACCCAGATATTTTTTCTACAATAAATATAGGTGAGTTCATTTAGGTACAGTTACATGACGTTATATTAATATACAACATAGTCAAATCAAAATGGCATACATGTTAAGTGTGTATATTCCAGTTTGGGTCAGTTGACAGTGATCTCAACTCCCATTCTGTGTTGAAGACTGTATTGAGGAACGTAGCACCATAATAACCCAGAAAACACAGTCATTCGTTATGCTGTAGTAACGCACAGCTTGGTACTGTTTGTGGTGATTGTCACTTCTTCGATCCTGTAGAAGAAAAGTAGAGCAGGAAGAAGCTTCAGTGTGAAATCCATATAAAACTGTGCGGGATACCTGCAGATTCTGGTTTTGTAGCGTTGACCTTCATGTCATTTATGTTTCAATATTAAAGGCAGATTTGGAGGCTATGTCCGTGGTAGGAGACAGACACAGACACACAGGACAGACGGAGAGACACACAACACACAGATACACAGAACCTGAAAGTCTATAGGGAAGGACACATGTCTCAGCTTAAGAGAAAGTCCTTTAACGGAGCTGTCTGTAAGCCAGTGTTTCCCAATCCTGGTCCTGTGAAGCCCAATGGGCACATGTTAACGTATTTGCCCAAGCACTCACACACTCATATTAAACACTTGATTATGGGTTGATTACACCAATCAAGTGTGTGAGTAGTAGGGCAACATTTGAATCAGGAGTGCGTGAGTGCTAGGGCAAAAACAAAACGCAGCCCCCTCGGGGTCCCCGAGACCAGGATTGGGAAACACTGCTCTAGGCCAACAGAAAGGAGCAGGGGCATTGTGGTTGGGGCATCTTGGAATGAATTGAAACACTAAATCTATTTGTTTAAAGGACACCAAGGCGGGAGTGGTGGGCGTGGCTTCCATTACTTCACGTCTTGACGTTGCCGTCTGCCGATTGGTTGTCCTCGGCCTGCTTGAACATCAAGATGGAGTTGTAGATCTTAAGGGCGGGGCCAAGTTTCACACTCATAATCTTGACAATGTCACGCTGGGTCAGCAACAGGAATGCCTTCCCATCTATTTGCTGTTGGACAACCAATCACATTACAGTTTGGGTCAATGGCTTGATTGGACAAAAGACATCTGAAACAGGCCTAAAAAAACACAAATTAACCGCTAACACACAGAGCATAATCAGTTTAGAAATCATTGCGATTTCACAAATCTGTGAATTTATTTTATCAGATAAAGATCATGATCTCTTGTATAACGATGATGGTTGTCAGGCACGACATCAATGTACCATCACAACGTTGGAGCGTCAAACGGGAAGAGATTGGGAAAAACAATGCAGTCAGATTAGCTGAGGGAAAGATGGCTGTGCATGGAATGTCAATTGCCTCCGCTTATAGCTTCCAATTAATTGCTCTGGATTCCAGTCATGTTTCCTTACTGCTGTATAATTCAAAACTTAAACAAACCCTGACAAAACATTGTGAAGGCCAAGGGAGAATCATCCCTTTGGTCTGGGTGTTTCGTTGGTTTAATGCAACACTTATATGGCTTCATTAGCATAGTGGTGTGCAGGTATGCTCGCATGAACATCTATAGGTTTTCTCCAGACAGAGGCGGGCGTTTCTTACCTCCTCTTTGAATTGCTTGGCTTGATCATGACAGCCAGGAAGTGAGTGGATGAAGTCTGCCACCTGGACGAACACAAGCAGATACCACAAAGACAATGTCATGACGCTTGAGCGATTACAGGTAAAGCATCTACTGGAGTTTACAGGGGACAGTAAACTAATCATGATATCTAGACCATAGGGGTGGAACTGTATGCAAAATTTCGGATGAAAAAGTATGAAAAAGTTCGGATTGTACTGCAGACTTTAGTCAAAGTTGGGTAGGATTTGGGTACAGTGCAGTGGGAAAAAATACATGGAAAACAAAAACCTGGCCTGATGGTCCCGGGCCAGTAAAAAGTCAAATCGGAATAATAAAACTAGCCACACCCTTACCCAATTGGGCGATTGCAAAAAAGTTGAGATTGAGAAAAAAAAATATCCCATTATAAACTCTGTGTCAAGACAAAGCAACCCATTATGATGATATGACCAACTGCTTGCCTAACATGGCCATATTTTGCACCTCTTTAAAAGCTCTAACAACAAGGTGTTTTTTCGTGCGGTTGGACTTGAGATACGTCAGGCCAACAGTAACTAGATGGTGTTCTAGCGTTTCTAAGGAAAATGCTAACGATGACATTAGGAAACATTCAACTGCTGTGACCAAATACAGTGAGCCCCATAATTTCTTGGAGAGTGACCTATCTTATATCATCAATAGCCTGAAATTAAAGCTGACAGTCTGCACGTCAACCTCATAGAGATTGTACCCTCTAAAACTTAAAGTGATACGAGCACAGAAACAAAACAACAACAAGTGGCCACTGGTAAATTATGGTGTTCACTCTGTCTCCCGAAGCACTTGGCCAATAGTCTATAGAGAACGATAAGACCAGGGTTTCCTTTTAAACACTGTTGAGTGTTTAATTGAGACGTTTTACCAGACGGGTGGTGATTTAGTTTCAACTGTATCCCTGTGGAACCCGGGGCTTCGGTGGAACGATTGGTCTGCCAAGCAGAATCATGCTTCTAGTCCCACCTTACTGACAATGTCAAATATCTGTCCTGAACATTAGAGGGAGGTAGAGAGCACATGGTAATGACTAACTAACAGTGAAGAGAGAGAGTCCAGTGAGCCGCAACACTATATTCTCAGATTAGCCAAATGCTCTATAACCTAATTGCTACTTATGGACAATCTAGAAGAGAAAGATCAAAACATACCAGGCACATAGTTCTACGGTGGGTTAAAATGTAATCTGAGATCTTAATTTGTGCTGCATTTGTTCATGCATAATGATATTATAATCGATGACAAATACTGGGCATACAGTATCACTAATTGCAAACGGATAGGAGTAATGTTTGTGTGAGGAGACAGACAGACAAACAGACAGAATGAGAGAGTGTGGGGAAAAGAGACGACACAACCTGAAACCATACCGGAACGACAGCATTAATATGGACGTGATCAACAGCCGGTACGATTGGGAACCAACTAGTTACAGGTGCAGCTTAGCAGATATACATTAATCATCAAATCCAATCTATTTGTAATCTCTCTGTAACAGAGACATAGCCTGTAACCCCAAAGAGCAATACAATGTTAATAGTGATAGTGAGACCTTCAACTTGCTACGGAAGTTAAAGCACATCTTAAAAGGATGAAGCATAAAGCATATCTGGTGATTCAACAAATAGACCATTTTCCAAATTCAGAATGTTAAAATATTTCCGAAAATTCAATCACCATTTCATCCAGCATATATAAATACACATTGGCTGAAAATATAAAAATTCTATCATATGTTTTATGCTACAGATGTAGCAGACTTTTATCGAGTAGTAATGGTGAAAAGATACGGTGGATAACCAAATGTATTTATAAACTGTAGTAGTGTAGAAAGAGTGGGTGGATGACGACCAATGCTAGCCCAATGCTAACTTAAATTAGGTTGGTCAAGAAACGTGATGGCTGAGGGGAAATGTACCCAGTCAGCACTGCTCTGGCCCATCAAGCTATAGGCTCAAGCTCCAGAACCTCAGATATAACGATTTACTGAACTTCCTGGCATGAGGGATGTGGGAGGTGAAGTAAAAATAACTCTGCAGTCTTAGGCTGGGGATTAGAGGTTGTTATACAAGCATTTTTTAAGCACAACTCACTTTCTTGTCAAACCCTTTATGGTTCTGCCACGCCCATCCCTTTCCCACTCGCCTCGCCCCCTCCCCTCCCTGTCGCCCCCTCCCCTCCATGTCGCCCCCTCCATGTCGCCCCCTCCATGTCGCCCCCTCCATGTCGCCCCCTCCATGTCGCCCCCTCCATGTCGCCCCCTCCCTGTCGCCCCCTCCATGTCGCCCCCTCCATGTCGCCCCCTCCATGTCGCCCCCTCCATGTCGCCCCCTCCCTGTCGCCCCCTCCCTGTCGCCCCCTCCCTGTCGCCCCCTCCCTGTCGCCCCCCCCTGTCGCCCCCTCCCTGTCGCCTCTACCCTTAAAAAAATGTGAGAATGTTATTTTTTTAAGTATTTTTCATGGTGCTTTAGTAATTCCTATGTCACCACTCATTCCACTCCAATACACACAGAGAGAGACTTCATCCAGACCTCATTAGTCACACAGAACATCGGTGAGAAAAGTTCCCCCCCGTTACCGAAGAAGCCATTTTCATTTTGTGCAAAAAATGCATATCTATTACGCAGACCTGGTATCATGTGTCACTACTGTAGTGTTATTGCCTCTAAAACATCAACCTCCAGCACAAC